>PVIR01005258.1:0-73283 GCA_004026965.1 Petromus typicus
CCTCTTTTAATTCATTTAACCTTTGCATCCCTTCTCTGGGAGGTGGACTCATCCTTAACTTTACGCCACGGTTGAGAGAGGCAGTGACTAGTGGGGATGGGGCTGACTGCGTGTGTCCAAGGAGTCCAGGGTGATTCTGGCAGGGGAGAAGCCAGTCCTGCCCTCTCTGGAGGCCTGTGGGACGTGCTGAGTCATTCCCATTCCACCTGTCCCTGCCCGTCTCCGAGAAGGAGAAATGACCCAGGGGAACTGCAGAGGAGTGACGCAGAGACAGAGGCATGGGCCTGACTGGCGCATGGCTGAGGCTTCGCTCCCAGAGCTGGGGGCAGATGCGGAGACCACACCGTGTCCCAGTGTCCTGGAGCTGGAGGAACTCCTGAGGGCCAGCAAGGCCTCTTGCAGCCGTGTGGACGAAGTCTGGCCTAACCTTTTCATAGGAGATGCGTGAGTGGTTGCTGCTCCCCGGGGGCGGATGGGACTGCAGAGAAACCTTGGACCCCCACATGCCCGAGACAATAGTGATCAAGGTGGCCACAGTGTGGGGAGGGGCAGGATTTTGCCCACCGGTGAGAGGGGTGCTTCCCAAAGAGCTCTGGAGTCTCCTGGCATGACAGACAATCTGCCGATTTGCGGACAGAGGCCTGGGGAAGATTAGTGGAGTTTGACACCAGGGTGACAGAGAACCCTTTCTGGGTCCCACTTCCCCTCTGGACACAGGACGGCAGGAGAAGCCTAGGGATGATGAGTCAGGGAGGTGTCGTGCAAACACAGAAGCGGTCCCTTCCCTCCTAACCTGGCTGAGGCAGGCTTCCGAGGAAGCAGGAAAGGTCCCAGCTGAGCCCGCAGCAGCTGGAGTGGGGCTGGCTGGGCCCTGGCTCCCTCCCTCCCGGACGACACGGTTCAGCTGACCTCCAGCTCCTTGCCACCTTCCTCAGGGCCACAGCAAACAACCGCTTTGAGCTGTGGAAACTGGGGATCACCCATGTGCTGAACGCAGCCCATGGGGGCCTCTACTGCCAGGGCGGCCCCGACTTCTACGGCAGCAGTGTGAGCTACCTTGGGGTGCCAGCCTGCGACCTCCCTGATTTCGACATCAGCACCTACTTCTCCTCCGCAGCAGACTTCATCCACCAAGCCCTCAGCACCCCCGGGGGTAGGATTTAGAGTCTGAGCCCTAACGGAGTTGGGGGGGTGGGGGGGCCCGGGGGTGGGGAGTGGGGGGGAACGCCCCCTTCCGTCCTTGGTTTTAACACTCCTGCCCTAGAGCTCCCACACTTTATTCCCCATTGCTTCAGGAAGAGGAGGGGCCACAGCAGAAGGCCCCAGAGCCCTCAGGGCAGGCCACTGTCCAGGTCAGCAGGCCCGTTCCGCTTGGTAACACTCAGCCTCAGGAAATCGCCATTGGTACCTAACATCTGCACCAAGATAATTTACATTAATGAAAAAAAACTTTCAAATACCCAGGATACAACAAAGGGGACTAGACGGGTACGGTGGCATATTCCTATAATCCCAGCACTTGAGAGGCTGAGGCAGGAGAGTCCCTGGGAGTTCAAGGCCAGCCTGGGCCTGAACCTGTCTCAGACAATCAAGCAAAAGGAGCCCCCAGAGGCTGAAGCCCCACTTTGTATTCATCCGGGGAGACAGCTGTGCCCCTTGCCACGTGACCCTGGGGAAGTCAGCATCCCTCTCCGGACCTCAGTTTCCTCATCTTTGTAATGGGAATGGCATGACTACAGCTCATACCAACTTATCATGTCCAAAGCACCTAGACATTCTCTGTTCTTCATTCATCCACCCCCTATTTACTGAGTACCCGCTACGTGGCAGGCAAGGAACTAAACTCTGGGGAGATCCAGACTTCAGCCAGGCAGGGTCCCCACACTCGTAGGACTTGGACTCCTCCGCCCCTCCCTCCAGGGAACTGCGGGTCCCTGGCCAAGGAGAGGCCCCACCACCTGTGGGCACTGAAGGCAGCCGGGTGGAGGATGGATTCAGGGGCTGCAGGGGACGCCCCCTGCTGGGCTCTTGGGGCCTTGTCGCCTCCACCAGGGACCACAGCCTCCAACCACAGGACTTGGCGTGGATGGCAAAGTCTCGTGCGTGCTGAGGCGCTGTGGGAGCACAAGGTGGGGGCCAAATCCCTAGTTCCAAGGCTCAAGGAAGTAGGGACTGCCACAGCCACGGCCCCGGGGCCGCATCAAAATCCATGAGCTGCTCCGTGATTCAGGGGACGCCTGCCGGTCAGGACAGCCCCGCCTCGGCTGACACTGAAGGCTGAGTTGTAGTAGTCAGCCCGACAGCAAATTCAAGGCCAGTCTGGGCTACACATACAGACTTTGTCTCAGAAAACAAAAAGAAAAAGGAAAGATGCAGACGCTGAGGCTGTGTCTTGCGGTCGGCATACACCTGGGCAAGGCGGGGCGCAAGCCCGGGACGGGCCGGCTGTGTGCTGAGTCGTCTCCCACCTGTCTCCCCAGCCAAGGTCCTGGTGCACTGCGTGGTGGGCGTGAGCCGCTCGGCCACGCTGGTCCTGGCCTACCTCATGCTGCACCAGCGGCTGTCACTGCGCCAGGCCGTGCTCGCGGTGCGGGAGCGGCGATGGATCTTCCCCAACCGCGGCTTCCTCCACCAGCTCCGCCAGCTGGATCAGCGCCTGCGGGGTGCCGGCTGCAGCTGAGGGGCCGGGTGAGGAGGGCGCGGCTGGCAGGGGGCCGGGGCTGCCTGGCAGGGCTGTCCGTGGGGGGAGGCCAAGATGGGGGCGCGGCCCGTGAGAGTGGCGTGCTCACAGCTCGTGCCGGACAGATCCAGATCCTGGCAGACAGGAACAGATGTCCGAGCACGGGGCCGCACGCACCCTGACCTCTGACCTCAGGGTCTTGCCCAGCAGGCAGCTGGCTTTGGGTAGTTGTCAGTGAGGTTTAAAGCATTAAAAACCCATGGATGCTCCATCTATGAAACCGTATATGGAGCCTCCAGGGACTGTGCAGCGCGCGGCCTGTGCGGATGCCCGGGCAGTTCTGGGGATGGGAGGCCCCGAAGATGAAAAGGGTGGGGAGAGGGGTCATCTCCCTCCAGCCATGGACGCCACACTTGCTCCCTCCCTTTTCTCAGCCCGGTGCCCACTTGACCCGATGCACAGGACTCGCGGCAGAAGCAGGTTGAAGTGACAGTTCTTGCCTGTCCTAACGGGTCCCAGCCAGCCTGGCCCTCGGTTTACCTCCTCTTTTCTCTCCCAGGGACGGTCCCTGCTCCTTGCCACCAGGCTGTGCCCCTTCACCGCCCTGGCCCTGGCCCTCGTTCTGGCCCTGCTGCTGCTGCTGGAGGCTCTGGTCCTGGTGGAGGCTGACAAGGCCCCAAGAGCCCAGCAGGGGTCGCCCCCTGCAGCCCGCGCATCCATCTTCCACGGAGAGCACCCTCAACGACCTCGCAGCAGCTGCCTTCAGTCCCCACAGGTCGGTTGGGGCCTCTCTTTGTCCAGGGACCCACATTCCCTGAAGCAAGGGGAAGAGGAGTCCAAGAGTCCCTGGAAGCCCGGGGCAGGTGGAAAAGCTGGGCCTGGTGGCAAACACCTGTAATCTCAGCATTCGGGAGGCTGAGGCAGGAGGACTGCTGTAAGTTCAAGGGCAACCTGAATTACATATCAAGACCTTGTCCCAAAAAAGTCTCTGGTCAAGCAAGGAGGGTTCCTGACAGGTCCAGATCTTCTCTAATGATCACAGGCAGCCTCCAGGGGGCTCTCAGTTCCTGCAGAATGGTGAGCTTGGGCCAGTGACACCACTAGTATCCTTGTCCTTGAGGGTAGTAGGAGGCAGAAGCAACTGCTGGACAAAGCCGCCCTGATCCGGGCCCACAGATGCCTTCGTCCACCTTCGTCCACACCTCAGCCCTCAGCCTGCGGCTCCGGTCTTTTTCTGTTTTGTTTGGTGTTTTGAAATCAGGTCTCACTATGTGGCACAGGCTAACCTTGTGTTCCTGAAGATCCTCCTGCCTCAGCCTCCTGAGTGCTGGGATCCCAGGTGTGAGCACCATGTCCCTTTCATCTTCACACTTTAATCCTGGGCCCCCTCTGCCTTCCTCAGCTCCCACTGCGGCCTCCGGGACTGGGCGCTGACGCTGGCAGAGCCTCCAGCTTGTGCATGCTCCACACGCGTCTCTTCTCCGTCCTCCAGAGAAGCTTCCAGTCCTACTTCCCGTCCTCGAGGGCCAGAAGAGTTGTCATTTTTTGCGCCAACGACAGGACTCAGGCAAGCGCTGTCCCACAGAGCCGACTCCTGCCAAGTTATGAGATGCTCTGTCTGTCCCCTTCCCAGCTGTCCCCACAGTGGGCCAGCTGAGCCAGGCTGGCACTGACCACGCTGCAGGCCAGTGGATGAGATGGGAGTGGCAGGGGTGGCCGGAAGGGGGAGCAGACGGCGTGCTTTATAATTAAACTCAAATCAAAAAATAGAAACAGCAGCAAGTGTGCAGAGACAGGCGGCGGGCAGCCGGCAGCGGGAGCTGGGTGCGGGAGGAGCCCTCAGCCTGGGCCGGATACCCTCACAGGTGGGTGCCTGCTGCCAACCCGGGGAGGGGCCGGCACTTGTGCCTGTGTGGGGGCACGGGGCAGGTGGGCGGTGGCCAAATGGGAACAAAACAGAGACAAAGCACAGGGGAGCTGGGCCCAGGCCCTGGCTCCCGCAGCCACTGGCTGTGTGACAGCCTGCTGGGTGAACTCTTTGACCTCTCTGAGCCCTGGCTCCCCTCTGTGCAATGGGGATCACATGTCCTCTTCATAAGGCGTGGTGAGGAGTCAGTGATCGGTGTCAGCGCCTCCTCTGTCTGGTACATCACATGTCCTTCCTTAGTGAATGGAAAGCCGGGTGTGGTGGTTCCGGCCTGTGATCCCAGCACTCAGGAGGCTGAGGCAGGAGGATTATGAGTCTGAGGCCAGCTCGGGCTACATAGTGAGCTCAAGAGCAGCTTGTAATACATAGTGAGTCCCTGTCTCAAAAAACCAGCCAGACAATCAAAAAGTGTAATGATTACTACTGGACAAATAACCGAGAGAGAGACCGGACATTAGCATTCCATCAGAAAGTTGCTCTCTTCCTATTGGCCAACGCGTGAAGAGCGAAGAGTAATTATAGTGAATGACAGTAGGCAGATGTGTCACTCACGAGGCATCTCCTGGGACATGAAGCCTCCCGGGAGGCACTGCACACCCGGTATCTCCCAGGATGTCCACAGCCTCCGCTGTGCACATGGAAGGCAGGGTTCTAGGAGGCTGCAGAGGAGTGTGCACTTCCTGGGGGTGGGGGAGACAGGTGCAGAGGGTGGGAGGCCTAAAGGAGAGGGCAGGGTGAAGGCAAAAGACGAGTGTGGGCTTGTAAACAGTGCCAGGGCAGGACAGGACAACCAGCCCCCAGAGCAGGCCGATCAGCCTGAGGCCAGCAGCGGGCAGGAGCAAGGTGGAGTGGGGAGCAGGGTGCAGGCCTGGGCCTTGGCCTGAGAGGCGGCTGAGCTTCACCTGCCAGGGCTGAGGAGAGACGGGAGGAGGTGCAGGGGGGCCCTCCGCTGTCTCCCCTTCCTGGGGCTGCCAGGGCACACCTGGGCATCGCAGCCAGCCTTGGTGGGACCTGTGTGTGGTGTCCCAGCTCCGGGGGAGAGTTCCAGCTGCAGACCATGCGGCAGACTAGGCTGTGCCCTGGGCGCCCATCTCTGAACCCTCTGATTGCCCAGAGCTTGGCAGCTCACTGCCTGCACAGCTGGGCTGCATGGCACCTGCTGGCCACCAGAGGGCAGTCTTACCCCACACCCAGCTCCAAGGCCCTTCTGGTCCTGCCCACAGCTGGGCAGCCCCACCAGGCACTGCAGGCCAGGGTGGCTGTGGATTGCCCCGCAATGGGCCTCTCTCACCCCAACGAGCTACACTGGCTGGTGCCCTGTGTCCTGCTTTGGACAGAGCCCCAGAGTCCTGAGAAGTCAGGCAAGGCCAGGGTCTTTGGCTGGAGAGAAACTGGCCAGACAGCAGCAGCTGTGCGGGGCGGAGAGAAGGGCTCCCTTGGGGGCCGGTCCCCTCTCTCCCTCTGAAGTGTCTGGCCACCACCTCAGGTGGCCTCCATCTCCAGTGTGGCTCCAGGGCTTGGGGCCCTGGTCCCAGAGGTGCCCTGGACAGGGCCAGGGTGGGGAGGACAGCAGCTGAGCCCCAGGCCCCCCAGGCCCCACCCCCACGGGCCCAGGGCCTGGAATCCTGGCCGCTTCACAGCCTGGGAGTTCTGGGCAGAACCTGCCCTGTTCCGCTCCTACCTGCTCCCGGGCTGGTCTCAGACCATGCCCTAGGTCGGTGGCAGGCCACCCAGCCTGCCCGAGAGGTTGCAGTGGGGATGAAGGGGAGGGCCGGGCCCTCACTCCCACCCTGCCCGCAGGCCACCCGCTGGGCCAGCACAGCCAGGCCCATGGTCTCCTGGGTGCCCGTTGCCGTTGCTGGTCCTGGCACCACTGAGCGAAAGCCCAAGATGCTCTTCCCGGTCTGTACCTTCCCGGCAGGCTGCTGGCTGAGGGGCGCGGGGCCGGCCGGCCAGGACAGGCCCCCCTTCCTGGTGCAGCACCAGGCCCAGGTCCTGGTGCCCCTGACGGCCCAGCTCTGCAGAGCCCCAGACTCTCTGGGCCAGCTGACGGCAGACACGGCCCAGCCCGCCCGGGCAAGGCCTGCGGAGCTGCCGAGGCCCGAGTCCCAGGGGTAAGAGGGAGACTGGCTTGACTGGTAGTGCTGGGCCCCACAAGGGGAGACTGCGACCACTCTGGAGTCTCCGAGGGGCAGCTGAGTGGCCTAGGGAGGGACCAAGGGCTCCCAGGCCTGGGAGGAAACTCCAGCTGTTCATAGCCATGTGGCTCCATGCCAAAAGGACTCTGCGCCCCAGCGACCTCCAGTGTAAAACAGGGACCCCTGGGAGAAAGTCACTGGACACAGGAGACGCCCACTCACCCCATGGGGGCAGCGCCAACAATCCCAGTCCACCCCCTGCGCTCAGCCTTGCGGGAAGCTCTGGTCTCCAGCTCTTGAAAGTGGGGTGGGGTTGAGGCCCCAACCATGGCAGGGCTGGGGCTCAACTTGAGCTGCCAAATACCTTGCCATCAATGGGGAACTCCAGAACCCGAAGTCCCAACATCTGTGGTTTAGGAGAGAAGTGTGTGTGCCCAGTGCCACCAGTGACAAGTTCTTGTTCACTTTGTTCTTGGGGAAAAGACAAGCTATGCTTGTTAACAGCTTCATCCAGAGTAGCTGCGGCTTCTGGCGCAGTGGTGCAGGCCTGTGATCACAGCACTTGGGAGGCTGAGGCAGGAGGATCACTTTGAGGCCAGCCCAGGGCACACAGCAAGATCTACCCTAAACAAAATAAATAGCTGGGCCTTCACCCACAGCACACAGCGGCCCTTGGGACCTGTCCCACAGCTGTGAGGTCAGCTGGGGAGCCCGTCCCCAGGCCCTCCACTGCTGCTGTGTTTCAGGATGGACTCGCTGCAGAAGCAGGACCTCCGGAGGCCCAAGATCCACGGGGCCAGCAGGGCGCCCCCCTACCAGCCGCCCACACTGGCCTCATTGCAGCGCCTGCTATGGGTCCACAGGGCCACCACCCTGAACCACGTCAATGAGGTCTGGCCCAACCTCTTCCTGGGAGACGCGTGAGTGAGACCACAGGGACTGGGACGGTGGGACAGTGTGATGTCCATGTGGGGAGCAGCGCCCTCTGCCTCCCTCCATCTCTTTCCCCATTTCTCTCCACTCATATTAGCCTAGTTTTCTGTTTGTTTCATGATTTTTGTTTGTTCTGAGGACAGGGTCTCACTATGTATTCCAAGCTGGCCTTGAACTCACTATGCAACCTAGGCTGGCCTCAAATTCTCAGAGATTCTCCTGCCTCAGCCTCCTGAGTGCTGGAATTATAGGCTCACACTAGTATGAGTTTTTACCTGTGGGAACAGAACACATAGAAGTGCATGTATCCTGGGAAAATACATGCATTTGTCTAAGTTGAAAAGAGAATAGAGGGGCTGGGGAAGTAGCTCAGTGGTGCTGTACCTGCCTGACAAGTGCAAGGTCCTGACTTCAATTACAGATACAAAAAAAAAAAAAAAAGTCACAGAGGGTTGGGGATTTATCTCAGTGGTTCTAGTGCCTGCCTGGCAAGTGCAAGGTCCCAGCTGGTAACCACATACAACAATGCCAGGTGTGGTGACTCACACCCACCATCAATCAGTACCACATACCACAGTGCTGGGTGCAGTGACTTCCACCTATAATCCCAGTACTCAGGAGGCAGAGGCAGGAGAATTGTTGCGTTTAAGGCTGGCCTGGGCTACACAGTGAGTTCAGGACCAGCCTCAGCTACAAAGCGAGACTTTGTCTCCAAAAAACTAAAAAAAAAAAAAAAAAAAAAAAAAATTTAGAAATGAGCCCTAATAAAAGTATTCAGAAAACAGATGAATAATTTAACAATATGATGAGTATATCATTCCTCCCACACAGATGAAAATTTTTGTATACTATTCTAAAATGCACATACATAGATACACTTTTAATAGGTTTTTAAAAAAATAAAAATAGTATTATTTCATAATACAAGTTTGATCTGCTTTATAAATGAGATTGCACTTCACAATTTACAAAAATGTAACCTTCTGTTTCATAGCCTGCACTTGCACAGGCTCTTGATACAACACAGACACCTTTTCCTGAGTACCTGTGTCTGCCACATTGTAGTGGCTGCACACATATTGTCAGTTTAGATGCCCTGTAGCTCTCCCTGGGAGGGGATAACTTCTTGGACCCCGACTGATATCTAAAAACTCAGACAGTACCAAAGCCTAGAAATGCCATTTTCCCTGATTCATGTGTATAATGTTTTCTGAGACAGGGGCTTCCTATATAGTTCAGGCTGGCCTTGAACTCACTGTGTATCTCATGCTGGCCTTGAACTCCTAGAGATCCTCCTGCCTCAGCCTTCTGAGTGCTGGGATGACAGAGGAGTGCAACAACTCCAACTGGAAGAGCCCCTTTGCCAGGGCAGCTTGCAGAACCTTTGGAGGGCCCCAGGGGGTGAGGGTAGGTCCCCCTCCAGCCAGAGTCAGGGCAGTGAGGTCTGCCTCCACATCTTACGTCCCCCAGGTATGCTGCCCGGGACAAGAGCCGCCTGATGCAGATGGGCATCACCCACATTGTGAACGCTGCTGCGGGCAGGTTTCAGGTGGACACAGGTGCCAAGTTCTACCATGGGCTGCCCCTTGAGTACTATGGCATTGAAGCAGATGACAGCCCCTACTTCGACATCAGCATCTACTTCCTGCCTGTGGCTCGCTACATCCGGGCCGCCCTCAGTGCTCCCCGAGGTGAGCTGCTGGGAAGAGGGTGGGTCTGGGGCTTCCCCGCTCCCTAGCAGCACTGAGGGGTGAGGGGTCCAGAGCACCAACCCAGCTGCGAACCCTCCCACCCTGGAAACCAACAACCTCAAGCTTAACTCAGACCCAGCACTGCCAGGCGTGGTGTGGCACTGGGGATGCTGAGGCAGGAGAATCGGTGAGAATTCATGGCCAGCAGCCTGGGCGCCACAGTGAGGCCCTGTCTCAAAGACCCAAACACGCACAGAAAAAGTTCTACCTCGGCCATCAGTGTCACTATCCCCAGGTCGGAGGCCAGGCATCGGCCCAGAGCCCTTCCAAAACGAGGCTCCAGCATAGAAATGGGACGGATCAGGGGAGAGGCTGTTGGGGCACATTCTTTACCATTTGATGAAGACTGAGGGTCCGGAAGCACCCTGGTCCAGGAGGAGGGGATCCTGGCTGGGCCCTCGCAGTGTGACCTCCCAGACTCTTCCTCACCCTGGCTTAGTGAGGGCAGTCAGTGCCCTGTGCCTGGAATCCCGCCAGGGCTCACGCGGTGGCCGGAAGCGCGTCCTCTGCCGGAAGGGGCTGTGGCGGCAGAGGACGGCGGTCCTGATGGCGGCGGCTCCCCGCAGGCCGCGTGCTGGTCCACTGTGCCATGGGGGTGAGCCGCTCCGCCACGCTGGTCCTGGCTTTCCTCATGATCTGCGAGAACATGACGCTGGTGGAGGCCATCCAGGCGGTGCGGGCCCACCGCGACATCTGCCCCAACTCGGGCTTCCTGCGGCAGCTCCAGGTGCTGGACAACCGGCTGGGGCGGGAGACGGGGCGGCTGTGACCGAGAGCACGGCGCCCGGGCCCCCACCCGGCGAGGGGGCAGGGAGTGGCCGGGGCAGCAGCCTCTGTCCTTCCAGAGACCCTGAGAGGTCACGGCCGGGCTCAGAGAGGCCGGGGGTCAGAGCTGGGGAAACCAGCTGCGATTCCCGACCTGACCCAGAGATTCCTTATGCAGAAGAGAATTCAGTCTGTCTCTATAATAAAGGTTCGTCTAAGAACAGCAGGCGGCTGGTGGCTTGGCGGGACGGTGACGCCTCTCTCGGACTCTGTGAGGTTCAGCTCCCTGACGCTGCCTGATGCCAGCTGCTGGGAGACAAGAGCTGGGCATGAGAGCTGAGGGCGCAGTGACTTCCTGTCGTGCCCTGCCCAGTGGGTCTGGCTATGTGACAAAGAAGAGAGGTCTATGTGTCACCCCCCTTCCATGCCTACCTTACTCTGTGGCAGGGGATGGGTTCAGTGATAGAGCACTTTGCCTAGCATGGGTGTTTGTGCATGCGTGCGCGCGCACACACACACACACACACACACACACGGTGCACAAATTGCAGTCTTTTCCCTTGTTTCTTTTGAGATGGGGTCTTAGTATGAACCTCAAAGTGCCAGGGATCCTCCTGCCTCTTCCTGCTAAGTCGCTTTGGTTCCGGGTGTGTGCCACCACTTCCAGCTATACTGCAATTCTGTCCCTGTCCATTCTAGGCAATTAAGAGATTACAAGCCATTTCGCAGAATGTGGACGCCTTCTCTCTTTTCCTCTCCACCTCCTTGTAGAACTGGAGGTTGAATCCTAGACCTTTGCACTGAGTTATCTCCCAGACCTTTTTTATTTTGAGACAGGGTCTCACAAAGTTGCTAAGTTGCCCAGGCTGAGCCAGAACTTGCGACCCTCCTGCCTCAGCTTCCTAGAGAGCTGAGAATACAAACTGCACCACTGCTTCCCTCCGTGCTGTACAGGCTTCAGGCCGCAGCACTTGAGTTTCCTCATCCAGCTTCTCCTGAGGCCTCACTGCTGACGTCACTTCCGGGGTCTCGGTGACGTCACTTTCGGGAGTCTCCCTCAGCTCATACCAGCTAGCTCCTCCTCACCTCCCTCCACCGAAGGTCTCGGGGTCAGCTGCGCCTTCTGCCCGGGGCTGACGGGGCGTTTTTCTTCTCTGCCGCCCAGTCTGCTCCTGGACAAATGGGCAAGTGCTCTTCCGCTGTGCCCATTTGGAACAAGTGTCCCCTTTTTGAAACTTGCCCCCAAGCAAACCAAACCTTCAGGCAGAAGTGCCCCGACGGCCAGCTTACTGGAGGAACGTGTGCTCCTCCTGCTCCTGAGTGGATACAGCCACGCACCAGGGTGGCTGGCTGGCCAGGGGGCCGCTGGCAGGGCTTTGGTTTTTATTTATTACTGCAGTTCACAGACTGCATACAGTACATGTACCTTGCTTGGTTGGGAGGGACTTGTATGCCCATTTTGCAGATAAAGAAACAGGCTCAGAAGAAAGGAGACAGGGCAGAAAACCTCTCTCTGGATCCAGGATTTCCAGGCTCTGGCTCATGGGGCTGCTGGCCAGCGGGCCCAGGCCGTCCTCCTCCCTGCGGGATGTCCCAGGGTCTCCCTGGGCGACAGCGGAAGAGCTGGTGCCGCGGCACCCCAGTCGGCCTGGGCTCCACTCAGCCCCGGGGGCCGGGGCAACTGCTTTGCCTTCAGCCTTGGGCTGGCGAGGCCCAAATCCCCACAGCTGGCCTGTCTGCCACCCCAGCTCCCTCGGGACCCTCCACCTCACAACCTAGTCTTGCTGCTGTTTCCTGCTCGCGCGCTGTCAGCAGGACCTAAAATAGTGGCTCTGGAAGCCGCTAGACATCCTGTTCCTGCGTGGGGCCCGGCCCTCCGGAGGCTGGGTCAGAGCAAATGCTCTGGCCAGGGCTTGGGCTTAGAATCTGGGGTGCAAGGGGAGCAGGGAGGAAAAGTAGGTGGAGACAGGTAACGGGAAAGCCACCTGAGAGAACAGAGGCCAGCTCCACCCTAGCACGGCCCAGGGATGCCTCCTGCCTGCCTCACGCCCACCTCTGTGACAGTGACTGCTTCCTTCGCTACAGCAACCCCATCATCACTGTGTAAAAACCATATGTTGTCAAAAGCATGACTTTATATGTAGGGGGTTGTTTGCTTTGAGATATGGTCTCACTATGTACCCCCACCCCACTGGCCTTGAACTCACAGAAATCCTCCCGCCTCAGCCTTCTGAGTGCTGAGGTTATCGGCATGCACTGCCATGTAAATATGGCATATTTAAAAATGTGACTTTGGAGCCAGACTCCTCAGAGTCAAGTCCTACCTCTGCCTCTACCCATGAGCTGTACTCCCAGCCCAGAGCCTTTTAAATGTAACTGAGGTCAGCTCGAGGTAGCTGTCATGACCAGTGTACTGTGAGTCGGATGGTAGGTATGGTAGCTGACACTTGTAATTACAGCATTCAGGAGGCTGAGGCAGGAGGATCACTATAAGGTCAAATCCAGACTGGGCTACAATGCGAACTCAAGGACAGCCTGACCTACGTAGTAAAACTCTATCTCAAAAAAATAAAGCAAACAAAAAGCCAAGGACATAGCTCAGTGACACAGCACATTCCTGGGAAGCCTGAGGTCCTGAGTTCAATCCTCAGTACTGAAAACAATGACAATAACAAAGCCCTCCAAAATAAAACCAAACAAACAAATACCACAGGTTGGCTAATGTGTAGCCTGGAAATAAACACGCACAGCAGTCAGAACAATGTCATTCTCCATATGATAAGTGTTTGCTGTGATACAGCACTCGGGACATGGTGGGAGGCTGAGGCAGGAAGATCACAAATTTGAGACTGGCTTGGGCTGAGAAGTGAGTTCAAGGCCATCCTGTACTACATAGCAAGACCCTGTCTCAAAAAAATACACAATTATTGGAAATCAAAGATTAAAATGAACCCCAAAATCTTAATTTCTGTTTTGGAAAGTGTTCAGATCTTTAAAATACATTATAAAATGCGATGGTAAGAGTGAAAGTCGACGCAGTGCCGGCCCCTTCACAGGCACATCACCAATGGGACTGTCCCGCAGACCGTGGCTCTGCGCAGGACTCTGGGCCGCAGCCACCAGGGCTATGCTGGGCTGTCACTCAGTGGTGATGGCACTACCAGGTCATCCTGTTTTGTTTTGTTTCTGTGGGGTTGTTTTGTGGCTTTGTTTCGTTTTTGTGGTGCCAGGGACAGAACCCTGGGCATCGTGCTCACTAAGTAAGGGCTCACCACTGAGCTACATTCCCAGCACTTCTTTTTATTTTAAGACCCGGTCTCACTAAACTGTCCAGGCTGGCCTCAAATTGAAGATCCTCCTGCCTCAGCCACCCTGGTGCTGGGATCACTGTCCAAATGCGCAGCCCTGACTGACAGCAGCTCTGTCTGGTTCACTGAGCGCTTTCGCAGCTCAGGCCCTCCCCCGCCCAAAGCAGTGTCCCCATGAGGTCACAGCCCGCTGGCCGCCACGTCCGTGTCTCTGCATGTCCGGACCACATCCTGCCCACACTGCCGATCTTCCCAGGCTCCTCACCAAAGCGCAGAGCCCCTCCTTCAGCTCAGGCGCCCTCCAAGGCACATCTGCGTGTGGGCTGGGGTCCCCATTCTCTGGTCAGCCACGTCCAGGGCTAGTCTTAGGGTCACAGTGAGGCAGCCGATAACCCAGCAGCCCTTGAATTCTCTTGGCTTTGGTCACTTAATGCCCCTCCCGGATGACGCAAGTCTGTCCTCTCCGTCCATCAGTCCGTCTCCCGCCCAGCTGGCTCATCAGATCTTTGGTTTCCCGCCCCCTTGGGCCCCTCTTGCTCCTTGGCCCTCGACTTCGGCTGGGCTGCTGCTTCTCTGAGGCTCCTGCTGGACAGAACCCTGACCCGGACTCTGCCGGCCCCGTGCGTCCGACCCCTCGGCTCCTAGGGGAATCCAGAAGGGCCCTTGAGCCCGCGGCTGTGACCCCAGAACTTGACAGCTGCGACACTTGGCCCCGATGTTCTGACTTCTCTCTAGGCTCAGACCCTAACTTTCCCTGGTGAATATACTTTATATCAAGAATCAACAAAAGCCAAGTTATTTAGCAGCCTTACAGTGAAAGACACTAGTATAAATAATGACTACAGATAAGGGCGACAGCAGCTGACCCTGCATGCTGCGGGCCAGGCTTTCATTTGCTGGGTAAAGTCTCAGAGGACAGTGTAACAATCTCAGCACAAGAAGACTGCAGCTGAAGGCACTCTCCCCTGTCTCTCTTACATCAAAATATGCCCCAGATGAAGCCTGGCAATCCTGGAGTTCCAGCAGTCAGGAGGCTGAGGCAGGAGGGTCTCCATGAGTCTAAGACCTGCCTGGGCTACATAGTGAGTTCAAGGGTAATCCAAACTATATAGGGAGACCCTGTCTCAGGAAAAAAAAAAAGAGGAAAAAAATTTCAAATTGGGATGACAAAGATGGGTAAAAATGGAAGACTACATCATTCAGTACCTGGAACTGTAGAAAGCCATAATTTTACTAGGATTCTGCCTTTCAGCACTACAAAGGAGGTGAAATTGGTGGGAATCATGTAGTATAAATGGTGGAGCCCATAAGCAGAAGGCTGAGAAAAGGAAGGGCCATGAAGAGATTCGGGAACGACTTGGGAAGGTTGGGCTGGAATATTTGTGATACTGATAAACCACGCAGCCGACTTCACAGGCTGACCATGCGCCCCGGGCTGCGCTGAGTACCTTCCACCCTTCCTCTCAGAACAGCGGAGGAGGAGCGTGTTACGCCCACTGGGTGTCCTGGGTAGCGGTGCTGTGCCAGCCACCCCAAGCTGAGTCCCTCCCGGTTTCGCGGTGCCCCGTGTGAGGGGCCTCCACTCTATCGCCGCCTGGAGACAGGTCTACAGACCCTCAGAAAAGCCCGCAGTGGGGAATTCTTCACGCTGGATGCCCCTTGTCCTCCACCTGCCCTGTGCCAGTGACAAACCTACCCCGTGCCAGCTCTTTGGGGGCACAGCTCAGAGCAGGGTCTCCAGAGAGGACACCTGGCCTTGTCCATCTTAAGAAAACAAAGCCATCAAATTCCCATCTGTCCCTGCCGCGGTGGCCACACGGCCTGCGTCTGTGGCTGGTCCAGGGCCAGGCGTGTGGGGCCAGGTATGGGACTTCCTAAGTCAAGGGTTTCAGGTGACACCGGCAAACCATTTTGCAAGCAAATGCCACAGGTCTCCTCTCAGACTGGGCAGCACGCAAGGTCAGCGTCAGCCGATCTGACCCTAAAAATAGGCTCCCCCGTGCCAGTAAGCGAGGCCCGCGGTGCGGCTGCCACACGCCCTCGGAGCAGCACTGGCCAGGCGGCCGGCACGCAGGTAAGGCCCTGGGGGGTTCGCCGCTAGCCCCCTTGGTTCCGCCAAGAGTTCTTGGGAGCCTGGGCGTGGACTGAAAGCCTTTCCCCCATTATTTCTGGAGCTCTGGAGAGCAGCAGACATCTTTGAAGTGGGAAGGGCTCCGCGTGCGAAGGGCGGAGGGTATCTCACCCGGAGACACAGTGGAGTTCTTTCTAGTTCAGCGTTTCCGGTTCAGTGACCTTTCCTAAGGGATGAGGAGGTGGGGGAAGGTGGTGCATACATAGCGTGTTGCGTTTCAACGGGCTCAGAAGTGTCCACAGAGCCAGGCGAGGGACAAGATCTCTGGGGCTTGGACCGGGGCGAGCAGGGCACCCACGTGAGTGAGATCACGCATGCGCAGCATGGATTACGCAGGAGTACCTGAGCCCGGGGTGAGACTCCCCTCCCCCGCACCCTGGTAGTGCCACCACCCTGGCCTGGGCACAGCGCTGGGCATCTCGCAGTCCGGGTGGCAGGAAGGGCTGGGCGCTGCTGCCTGTAGCCATGGAGAGGCCGGAGTGGGGTCCGAGGGGTGAGGCGTCAGAACTGCTTCCTGAGACCTTGGCACGCTTGGCCTGGGGCCCCAGGTCGCCCATGTGCCTGGAGTCCCCGAGCTTCTGGGACTGGGGCTCGGAGCAGCCGTGCGGAGTCCCGACATCCGGGCCTTTTCTGTCCTCTCGTTCTCATCGAGAGAACATCATTTTGTTCCCACCCACAAGTCGAGGCCAGTGACACTGACAAGCGACCGTGGAGGGCTTCGGAGCTGAGTCCTTGGGTGGCTGGTGCAAAGCGGAAGTTGAGAAGAGGGTGCAGGCTGGCCTGCCACAGGCGTTCAGTGTGCAGGGTGAGGGAGACGATAGCCCACCAGCGCCGGGAAGTGGGGCCCTGGCTGGGGGCACCGGCCCTGGGTGACCCCGTCTCCAAGGGCAGAGCCTCTGCGTTGGTGGTCGGTCCCTCGGAGGATGGGAGCGACGGGGAGAGATCGGAACTGAGG
Organism: Petromus typicus; assembly: GCA_004026965.1. Classification (NCBI taxonomy): domain Eukaryota; kingdom Metazoa; phylum Chordata; class Mammalia; order Rodentia; family Petromuridae; genus Petromus; species Petromus typicus. Next base: position 16,589 of record PVIR01005258.1, read on the forward strand.
TGGCTCAGAGACCAGGGGTGCGGCCTCTACAGCCTTCCGTTTGTTTTCCGAGACAAGTTCATGCTGTGTCATAGTTGAGACGATCTCGAACTTGCCCTGTGGCCCAGGCTGGCCTTGAACTTCTGTGATCCTCCTGTCTCAGCCTCCTAAGTGCTGCGATCACAGGCGTGTGCCACCATGCTCAGCTTCTTCTGGTGATGGTGGTTGGCTCTGAGCCCACACGGTGAGGTGGAAAAGCGAAGGCTTCCATCAGCCCCGGGGCATTCCTGGGGCTGAGAGCGCCCTCTCCCACGCCCACAGCCGCCTGGGACTTCACTCACCACGGCAGGCCGGGCAGGCCCACCCGGCCGGTCTCACCCTCACCCTCTTCTCCATGCTCAGCTGCAGTGCAGCTCTGCTCCCTCACTTTCCCTCTAGGAAACACCTGCAGCCCTTGTGCCAAGGCCTTAGGTTATCTCATTTGCCCCAACAGCCAGTCAGGTGTCACCATCCCACTCTATGTGAGACTCTGGGGTCAGTGACAGCTCTTGACACTCTTTGGCACCACGGCACTTGGCATGGGGTAGGAGCACACAAATGGGGGAGGCCGTGGAGCTGACACCTGTGACCGGAAATCCAAAGAGTTACCTGTTGCCCTGGGTTGGAAGGTGACGCTGCGTGGGTTGAGCCCCTACTGCTCCGTGTCAGCACGGTGTGGGTTTCCTCTCGGGCCCTCCATTTGTCATCTGCAGCAGGGGGAAGTCTGCAGGCCACAGTAGGAGCTGCTGTCGCTTTCCAGGGACTAGCCAGGGCCTTGGCTTCTCCGTGAGCTTCCGAAGGAAGCAGGCTCAGCCCTGCCCAGCCCAGGGCTCCCCTGCCCAGCATCCTGAGCCAGGCCTCTGAGGACAGGCGGCCTGCGACCGGAAGTGGAGGGCCCGGGGCGAGGGCCGCAGCCCACACTGTCTGGAACCCCTCAAGCTTTCTCAGACAAGGAGACCTGGCTCTGAGGGGCGCTGGGTGCAGCGTTTCCACAGGGCTCAGAAGAAGTAAAGGCCTAGCCGCTCAGGGGTCGGGACCTATCAGGCCTGCCCACGTGTCAAGACCCTTGTGTGCTTCACCACAGCCCCTATTTGTCCCCCGCTATGTCCATACCCTGTCGGAGAAGGAAGGCGGTGTGCGGTTCCAGCTCCCCGCTTTCCAGGAGGCCCCCTCTGCCAGACCAAGACTGGGGAAATCAATTAGGAGTTCAGAAATTACCACCCGAAGCGCTCCAAAACCTTTGGAGGAATTAATCAAACGGGTTCATGACATCAACACCATTGAGGAGGGTACATTCAATTTCCTCTGACATGAAGGCTTTTCTATTTTGGTTTTTTAAAAATATATATATATATAATAAAAAGGATTTTATATTAATTCACCTAATTGCCTCCTGTTAACATACTTGCCAGAACCCAAAAGAATGAAAAAATATAGTTAAGTTTGGATGATGTCTGCTACATGAAGAATTAAATTATAGGTAACAGAATAGTTCTGGAGTTTTCAAAAATAATTTTTGAAAAGAAATCTACAATTTTTATTTTCTAGCAGGGGTCATTTTCGTCATTTTCAGATGCAGAAAGACAAGCACTGACTTGCAGCAAATTAAACTATGCACGCTTTTCTGCACACAGCCAGCTGCCAGCCTCAACAGTGCACACCAGACCCCCGCAGGCCTTACTGGACTCATTGTCTTTTGCCCAATTGCAGTGAGGTTTCCACGCTCCCCGTTCTTACAAAGCAACCTTCCAAATCCGACAGTGCTGTCACGAGGAAATGTGTTCATTCATTCATTCACTCGCTGACCATGATCCCAGAAATGGACCAAGTACAACCTACCTTACGAGGAATGGAAGAGGTGCTTTTCCAAAATAGATCAGAGTATAAACTTTTCTACTATATCCCATATTTTTAAATGTCAGGGACCTCTCTGGCCCGGCCTGGCCCACCCCTGGCCCAGTCCTCTTCCAGGGGCTGAGCTCAGCCCGTGTGTGAAACACGGGAACCAGGAATAAAGCTCCGGGGACCAGGCCGGGCCCGTCTTGTAAGGTTGAACCAGGGAGGAAACGCCGCTTCTCACCTCCACTCTGACCTCCCAGTGTCCCAGACGCGGCTGACTGGACGAAGCTAAGGCCAGGCTCAGGGAGTCGGCGTCACGGGGGAACCCACAGGAGCCTACGGATGGATGGGGAGTAGGTGCTGAACTCCGCACCCCACGTCAGAAGGGAAAGAGTTTTCCCCTCAGAGCTGGGTTCTCCTTGAAACCCCAGTGCTTCACACTTACCATGGCTTCTTCTGGGGCCCTATTCCTGTTAGGTTTTCTTTTTTAAAATTTTTAAATTATTATTTATTTATTTATTTATTATTTTGAGACAGGGTCTCACTTTGTTGTTCAGGCTGGCCCTGAGCTCAGCCTCCAACTCACATCACAGCAATCCTCCTGCCTCTGCCTCCCGAGTGCTGGGATTATAGGCGTGAGCCACCACGCCCGGCACTGTGGTATGTGGTACTGGTTGCTGCTCTGTGTGGGTCTCCACACCCAGTATGGTATGTGGTTACCGGGGATCGAACCCGTGCCCTTGTGCTTGCAAGACAGGCGCCAGAACCACTGAGCTAACTCCCCGGCCCCCAAGTTTTCTTTTTCTTAACAAGTTGTGTAAGTTGGGGACCCCATCCAGCCTCGATTCCCATTTCCCAGGAAGCATGGCGGGGGGGGGGGAGCATGACTTCGGGGACACAGACCTGCTTCTCAGGACCCCACCGAGTGAAGGCAATCAGCAGTGCAGAGTAAGGGACACTGTCCAGGCCACCTGACGGCCACCTCCTTGGCTTCAGCCCACAGCTTTAGGGTGAGCCTCTCCCCAGAGAGCAGTCCCAAATAAAGCACTTCCATTGGGTTTTCTTTTTCCTCTGAATGTTCAAGTAACAGGTATTTATCCCAGACAATTTTAAAAAGATGGCTACTTAAAAAGAAAACAGAAGTCACACCTAATTTCTGCTCCCAGTAAGTACATAGTAATATCTTGATGATACTTGGTGGTGGCACATGCCTATAATCCGAGCACTTGGGAGGCTGAGGCAGGAGGATGACCATCAATTCAAGGCCAGCCTGGGGTAGACAGTTCAAGGCAGTCTGAACTACATAGCAAGACACTGACTCAAAAAAAAAAATTTTTTTTTTTTTGTGACAGTTCTGTATAAGAATGGGATCACACTGCATATACTACTTTGTAAACTTCTACTCTCTTTCCTTTAAGCACAAGCCTCTTTTCCTTTTTTTTTCTTACCATCACCACAAACATGCCTGCTATGTGTAAGAAATGGTTTCATCCCACACTGAGTGTACCCACACGGACCAGCACACATTGAGAACCCATCTTCTCAGAGCTGTCTGTTCCCTGGAAGCTCAAAGCTTGGGTCTCTGGCTCCAAGCTTCCCCTTCTCCTACTAAAGAGCTTTCTTGTATCCCTGCCTTCTAGAATGTTCCAGACAACTCCCAACTTTCTCACTGTGCTGTACAGAACATTTTGGTTCTGTCTGATACATTCTACCACTTTCCAGGCCATGCTGTGGAACTTTTCTCCTATCACAAAGCTCCTCTAATGTTGGCCCTGAAAATGACAGACTTATACACCCTGAGTCAGGGACCTGGCTCCCCCACCAGGAACCAGGAAACTTCCCACAGGAACGAGTTATACAACTCCAGAACTGCTTCTTGCGTTCAACACCTTGGAAGGCAGAAGCGTTCCCACGGTCACTGACTCTGGGGGCCAGCCGGCGGTCACGTGAGGCCAGAAGCAGTGAGAAAGTGGATGAGGACACAGGTAGTATGTTTACGAGCCTGCCTTCCCATTCGATGGCACCTGGTAGCAGCCGGTGCTGTGTCTTTGATCATGTAAGGACACTCGTGGAAGAGGACTTGGAGAGCTGCTTGGGCGTGTGGCAAGAGCGACTGGACAAGCATGTTCACAGCAACAGGGGATCTGGGGGAGGCCGACGGCAGGGTCTCTTGCTGAACTTGTAGTTAAAACATCTACCTCACACATTCAGATATTAACATGTTCCTTACAGAAATCTGGGCGTGTGTTCCTACACAGAGCTAAACAGCAGCTGGTCGGGAAGCATCTGCCCTTTATTCTGCTGCTGTCCCCACCTCTCCCTAATGTCTCCTGCCTCAGGCTCACAGCCAGGCTATTGTTGCTTTCCGAGGGCTGTGTCATCCGCCTGTCCCCATGAAGGCTCCTGGCGTGGCCATCCTGTGACTAGGAAGCTCGCAGAGGCCAAGGAGCTGTCAGAGCTGGCATTTGACTTCCTGGGACCAAATCTTTAAATACGCAGCTGTAACTGCAACCTGGAGCCGCTCTTGATGGCCTGCCCGGTCCTCATTATGACATTTAACTTGTGATTGATACCGCGTGTGTCATGGATACCTTGGCGACTAATCTCGGGGCGGGATCTATGGAAACCAAACAGAACAGATTTGTCTTCCCTGCCATTTTGGCTGTGATCTGGGAAACAGACTCTCTTGGCCTTTCTGCGAATGAGGTATCTGGGAGCCATGCAGCGAGGGGCGCGCACAGCCGCCCGCCTCAGGATTTGGACAGATTACAGGTCTGCGGTTTCTGGCCGGCTCCTCGCTTTGTTCTCTTCCCCATCACGCCGGCGCTGGAGGATAATGCATCCCAGAGCCCCTCTGCGTGCCAAGCTGCTCCGGGCGGACCGCGCCACTTCCGCTTCTGTCTGGAAATGCGGCGGGGCCCTGAGCACAGGGGCGGGCCGAGGGTGTTCTCTGCAGCCTGGTGGTGAAGCCACAGCCCCCCAGCCCCCCAGCCTGCGACCGCCCCCACAGTAAAGGGAGGAAGATGCAGCTCGGAAATGAGCAGCAGCGCGCAGTGCAGCCTGGCCCCAGGTCCTCTTCCAAAGCCTCGGCTACAGGCAGGCGGGTCCCAAAGGGACCACATTTCTCAGGGGCGCCCAGCACTCCTCAAACGGGGGTGGTGCTGGTCACAGGCGAGCTTCAGGCCTGTCAGTCAGGCCCCCTGCACCTGCAGCGAGCAAAGCTGCCCTTGTGTGCTTAGGAGGCCAGGGCCCTGCAGGAGAAACCCCAGCCACCCCGGGAAGGTCCCCCCACCCCCAGGTTGGGCCTGGCCATTGGTGTGAGAGGCCATCCCTCACCCTGCCTCCTGGTCAGCCCTACTTCAGCAGCCCCAGTGAAAGGCCGCAGGAGATCTCTCAGGCCTTTATCACTCATCTCCTTACCCATCCACCCCTTCGTTCATTTCTGCCTCAGTCTGTCCACTCACAGAGCCGTTCCCTCACTCAATGAACAACTCTCAGCCAAGCATGACGGCGCACACCCACAGCCCGGGCACTTGGGAGGCTGAGGCAGGAGGATCACTGTGAGTTTGGGGCCATAGTGAGTTCAAGGTCAGTCTGACACAGCAATACCCAGTTGCAGAATGAAAACCAAGCATTCAAAAAAACCCAAATGTTTCCTTAGCATGTCCTGTGTTCCAGACATGGAAGCTACAGGGGCAAAAGACACCACAGCGTCCTGGGGCGGGGTCGTCCCGTCTTCTCTCTGCATCGAAGGATGAGTTTCGGCTCCCCCTCAGAGAGAAGATGGAGCCCTCGCCATCTTCCTCTCAGAAGCCCTTCCACTCTTTGACTATGTCTCAGGCAAATACGTAGTGTCAGACTTGCTTGTAAAAACAAACTTCTAGGCCTCTAACCCCGGCCCAGGGACCTGCACGTTTAGTGAAAGCCAGATGGGGTTGACGAACACGGTCCTTAGGCCACACTTCGAGAGGCCCTGAAGAAGGGTCCCCTGCCGTGACCGCCCACACCCCAGAGCAGGAGGAAGCCACAGGTCCTGGCTTCCCATCATGGCCACCGACAGACACAACCAGGGATCCCTTAATGCATCCGCTACAGACTTGGCAGAATCAAATCCCTCAGAGTTAGCTTTCAGCCTTTTCCTTTTCTTTCTAAATTTATATTTTAAGAAAAAAGGTTTCACTCTATTGTCCAAGCCGGTCCTGAGTTCAAATGATCCTCCTGCTTCAGCCTCCCAACTAGCTGGGACAACACGAGCTGGCCACTAGGCCCAGCACTTTTGGGGGGTATTTTTTATTAGAATTCCAAATACACATGAAGCAGAGCAGTAACTACGTGTAACCCCACCCGCCACCACCCCCGTCAGCTGTGCCCCATCTCGGTGCTGCTGCACTGCTCAGCGCCTCGCACCACTATTTCTAATAGATAAGACCTGCGCTATAATTTCACTGTCTTCACAATCGCTTGCAAATGTCCTACCACATCTTGACTCTGAGGGCTCTGTTAAGACAAAACCACTCTGGTTAGTGGTGCGTTCTTCTATCAGAAGGCAAATAATGTCTGATTGTCACTCTTTTTTTTTTGAGACAAGGTCTCACTATATAGTTTGGGCTGGCTTTGCGGCAACCTTTCTGCCTCAGCCTCCCAGGTACTGGGATTGCAGGTGTGCTCCGCCATGCTGAGCTTTGTCAGTTAACAGTCAGCACTGGGCTTCTGGGTCCGGTAGCTCACTGGATATCGTAAAATGTGCATCCGCCCTTATTATCCGGAATACTTTATCACGGACAAAATTCCCCTCGTCTACCCAGCAGTGCACTTTGTGTGTCAAAGGAATAATACATGTTAGATTCAGCTCCAGAGTAAGGAGCTGCTTCCCCATCCACCAGTGAGTCATTACGTCCCTTATCATTTCAGTGTGCAATGTACTTCAGTGCGCTGTTATTTTGATTATTAGTGTTCAATGGTCTGTTTTTGATAATTCGGAGCTGTTTCAAGCTGCATTCTGAGTGGTCTTTGATCCTAACGTCTCTGAAGCTGCAGCTCTTTTTACTTCAGAGCCCCAGCCGGCTGCTCACACTGTGCTCACTGTTCCCGCCCTCTCCGCGGCGAGGCCTGCGTGTTACAAACACCTCTACCGCCCGCGTCGCCTCATCTGTAAGACGGGGTTAATAACGCTGCCTACTTCAGAGAATTAAGATGAAATGCATTTATAATCGTAAAGACCCTGGGACAGTACAGTGATGGCATAAAATTAGTGTTCTCTAAGTACAGTCCTCCCTCTGCCACAGGGGATGGGCTCCCGGAGCCCCCAGGACAGCACAATATGGATGGGTGCAGGGTTTGTGTATAACCTATGCGCATACTCCTCCGTGCTCTCAGCCAGCCCAGAGACCTTCCAAAACCTAATGCCATGTGTATTTGATGTAAATAGTTGTGCACTGTGCTGTTTAAGGAATATGTCAAGGGGAAAAGTCTGTACATGCTTAGAACAGGTACAATTTTTCTTTTTGGATTATTTTTGATCCTCAGTTGGTAGACTTCTTTGATTCGGAAGAAACAGAAGTGAAAAGCTGGCTATATTTGTCAAGGAAATAATATTCTCGCCCCATCACCCACCTCTCTGCTCCTGTAAGTTTTCCAAACCCTCTCCTGTCCTCAGTCTCAAAACAGAGTTCAGCTCCCTCCCCTGGGCCGTGGGACCCGAGGTGATCATCTGTTCGGCTCCAGGAACACTCGCTGCTCCATCTCACACTGACTTCACTTCCTTGGGGACAACAGGAACTTCTCCGTGTCCCACCAGTGGAGCCTGCCTTACTGTCCTAGTCAGTATCTCTTCCACTGTGCAGACTCAGCGTCTCCCAGCTGAGAAATCAAGGAAGCAGTGACCAGTGTCCTAGTGTGACAGCCGTGGACGTGACATGACCAGCCGGCCAACCTCCACACGGATAGCTGTCCCTATGCCCGGGCATCTCAGCCCAGCCTGTGTATGCAGCAGCCCAGCCGGGTCCGGTCTGGATGCAGCTACCATCCTGCTGGCCAACAGCTCCCTGTGAATGTCAAGGGGGCCTCGGCCTGCAGTGTCAGGGTCTCCTGGGACAGTGTCGGGGGCCTCCTGGGGAACGTCAGGGGTCTGCTAGGACAGTGTCAGGGGTCTGCTGGGACAGTGTCTGGGGTCTCCTGGGGCAGTATCAGGGGTCTGCTGGGACAGTGTCAGAGGTCTCTTGGGGCTTCAGACCTGCGTTCAAAATGGTCCTAAGTAGCAGGATCCAGTCAGTAAAGGAAAAAGTAGGCACCAAAGAAGGGGTGAAGTGTAAAAGAGAGGGGGGAAGGAACCGCACACTGGGGGCATTTCTGGGGCCCAAATCCCATCTGGGGCCTGCCATGTGCGAGTGTATCTCAGCTGCCAAGGCTTCCGGCTCAGGAAACACTGGAATGTTGGGGAAGGTCGTTTAACTGCCACCGTGTCCACCCCCACTTCCCTGTGTAACCAGATGAATGTGCAAGAACATGACAGGCTGGGCACGGGCAGGTCACTGTAAGTTTGGCTTCTTCCCACTATTACCACAGCACCTGTCCCTACCCCGGTATCCCCACTAACCCCATCTGGACCCTCTCTCATGACCAGCTGCAGAAAGGAGAACAAGTCCCTTGGCTTCAAAATGACATCCAGAGAAACGAAGACAAGCCTCAAGAATGCCTACTTGCCTGCCAAGGGGCTGTCCCCACAGACACCAGAAGCAGAGGCCGAGGACTACTGCACACCCGGCGCCTTTGAGCTGGAGCGGCTCTTCTGGAAGGGCAGCCCCCAGTACACCCACGTCAACGAGGTCTGGCCCCGGCTGCACATCGGGGATGAGTAAGTGCCCAGGCAAGGCAGCGGCCCGTCCCTGCCCCCTGGCCCCTTGTCTTGGCTGTGATCTTGGCTTTGGGGGAGCTGTGCCATGCTGGTCCTGTAGGCACATCTTTGTCTTACAGAAATGCCAGAATAGGGGCTAATCTCTGTCTTGCACGGGTGTCCAGAGGAGGGCAAGGCAGGGCAAGCGCGCTGACTGCTGGGTCATTAGGCACTCCAGCTCCTCGGAAGGTGCTTGGTTCTACTTCCTGAGGATCTGGCTATGTGGTGACTGTGGGGTACTGGGATACTGCTGGAGGGTGCTGACCAATAGCAGTAAGATCCAGTCAACAGGACTGGGAGGGAAGTGAAGCTTTAAAGGATAGCTTTTGAAAAGGAAGTCCTATCAGGACTTCCCCTCCCCTAGCTGCAAGGGAGGCTGACAAAAATCATCTTTTTATTTTAGCTGAATATAGCAGAGCAAGAGTAAAATGATTTGTCAGATTAATGATATAGGGCCCGTAACTCGAATGATGATGGTAAGGCTAAGCAGGTTCCCTTTTTCTGTTTTACAGCCTCCATTTCCTACTCTACAAAAACCCTGAGAATTACCTCCTGTAGATCTTACTACTAATACTAATGGCTATCACGTATGGGACAGTATATCCAGGCACTGTGCCACGCACACTGCATGAGTGGTCTCAGGATAACCTAATAGAAGAGATTATCTAAGGAAACTGAGGCAGAGAGCAGTTTAGTTAATGACACTCAGGTCCACAGCTTGGTGGTGCAGTGCTAGGGTTCAACTACAACTTTGCCCAATGCTGCAGTCACAATAACCACCCCTGTAACTTCAGCTCACGTTCCACCTCTCCTTGGAGCAGATGGGCAAGGCCTCTGTGTACAGGATCTTCATACACATTTGTGGCTTTAAGAACCAGAAAGAATTAACAGGGCGTGGTGGCACATGCATGTAATCCTAGTGCCTAAACTATATAGTGAGATCCCGTCTCAAACAAATGAACCTATCTAGAAATAACTGTAGTGAGGAGAATCATGCAAGGTAGGATCCTTTATTTTTTCCTTTTTCTTGTTCTTTTTTTTTTAATGTGAGGAATTACACAAATTACATACCACTGGGCTTGGTGGCACACGCTTGTAATCCCAGCTATAAGCAAGAGGATCTCAAGTTCAAGGCCAACGTGGACAACTTGGCAAGACTTGTCTCAAAATAAAAAGCTTAGCAGAGCACTTACCTAGCATGTGCATGACCCTGGATTCAATCCTCAAGACCAAAAAGTTACACACTTTTTCATACTAATATAAACTAGGTAGGGAATTACAAAAATTGCATTATTTCCTCTTAATTCTATCACCAATCAGTAGTAAGAACACTAGCATATTTCTACTACTACATGTGTGCTATTGCAAATATAAGGAAACATATAAAGGAATTTCATCTCTTCTACACAATTCTTTTAAAAAAGAGCCATAGCGTACATACTCTTTTGTATCTTGGATATTCCATAACATAACTGTTTATCCATCACTTTCTAGTTGAAAACATTAGAGTCTTAAGTGTGGGGGGTATACAGAAATTCTGTTTTCTCTTTTGCTTTCAGCTTTATTGGGATATAATTCACGTACCATAAAATTCATCCTTTTAAATTACACAATTCAGTGGTTTTATTATATTCACAGAGTTGTGTCATCACCACTGTCTAATTTCAGAACACTTTTATCACCTCAAGAGGCAACTCAGAACCATCAAAACAACTATCCTTCATTCCAACTTTTCCCACCCCACAGGTATGGGTTTACCTGTACTGGACATGTCATACAAATGGAGTGAGACCTATGAGACATACAAATGGAATGAGATACGATGTGGCCTTTGGAGACTGGCTTTCTTTTGCCATGGCCCAATGTCTGGGCTTCACACAAGTTCTAACATGGATTAGTATCTTATTCGTCTCTACTGTCAAACAGTCCAGGTATTGTTTTTGTAAACTTTCTGCAAATCTAATGTTCTTTTTTTAGAAAGGTACATGTATGTGTACACACACACACACACGCACACACACAGTTTTGTTTTTTTTTTTTTTGAGACAGGGCAACACTTTGTAGTTCAGGCTGGCCCTGTAAAGTCCAGGGTAGTCTCAAAGTTGAGGCAATCCTCCTGCTTCTGTCTCCCAAGGATTACACACATCCGTGGGATTACAGACGTGAGCCACCACGCCTGGCTAGGCTGGTTTTGAACTATGTAGTTCGGACTGGCCTCAAACTCATGGCAATTCTCCTGCCTCAGCCTCCTGAGTGTTGGGATTACAGACATGTTCCACTGCACCCAGTAAAAAGTACATATACATTTCTATTCAGAAATCACTTTAAGAAACATAATTCACAGAAGAGTACTGATACATAAAGAAATATGCACTGTAAAAAATGAGAATCGAGTTGTGTCTTATACTGGTACAAATCCTCATTATGGAGTGCAATCATGATGTGTATATTTAATGTACCAATAAAGATAAAAAAAAAGAAATATGCACTGTAATGTCTGTTATATGGCTAGCAAAAAAAGGGTAGTCTGAATTTCTTATCTTTTAACAAAATATTTAGTAAACCTAGTAAGCATATTTTCCTACTGTAAAAGAAAAATATGCTCATTGTATGAACAGGCAAGTATTAGTTTCCCACTTGCAATAAGATAATAAAAAATCTTCATTGTAGGGTTCTATGGACTGCGGTAGTATGTATAAAAATACTACATCTCCTCATAATATAGAGTGTTCAGTAATGGTTAGTCGTAGGGCCAGGGAGTAGCTCAATGGTGCCACATCTGCCTCAAGAGCACAAGATCCTGAGTTCGGTCTGTCAGACCAACAAATATTTTTAAAAGGTTATAATAATAAAATAATTATTAGTATAAGGAAGAAAACTTTGTGTCTCAAGTTCATTGTTCCAAAGCCATATATTTCAGTTCATTTCCTCCTAGACTTCTTGTGTATTATTCTTGGTTGGGAAATTAATTTGTTTTTATGTATTTGTCACTACACTGATTATCATTTTATCCAGTGTTTTTCCCCCCAACATCATCCATAAACATTTCCCTTATTACATGGGTCTCATATCTGTAATGATAACAGCTAGCACAATATCAGAAAGATAGGAGATCATATATTTAACTACTTCCTATTGTCTAACATAATGGCTGTTTCCATCTTCACTTTTATAAATAATACTATAGTGGACAACCTTATGCATAAATGTTTCCACGGGTAGAATTATTTCTTTAGCTCTAAGGTTAGAAGGTACACCGTGGGGGAGAGGATCAAGACAGCCCGCTCCACTGCTCCGGCCACCCCATCTGCCTTTCCCCTGACCTCCTGAGCCTCCTCCTGGAAGACCACCTTTCTGTGTTCTGTCCAGATGTTCAGATGTTCTTCAAAGTTTTTTTTAGCTCAAGTGGTACCGCACCTACCTCAGAAGCACAAGGGCCTGAGTTCGATCCCCGATACTGCCAAAGGAAAAAAAAAAGTTCACCCAAGACCCTCATTCAGCCTCCACACTAACCCTAGGAAGAGGTACATCATCGTCACTTTCACTTTACAAATGGCCAAACCAGGGCTCAGACAGAGCATTGGATCCGTTAGCATTTCCCAGGCAACTTGCAGGGAGCTCCAGAGGATAAGGAGACTCGCCTGGGCTTCCGGTCATATTACCAGAAAGTATCCTCAAAACCCAGATCGAAAACCTGATCCTTCAGCAAAGCCGCAGGATTTGTTTGAGAGGAGGAGACTGGAGACTTGCGCAGAAACGTGGTCAAAGTGCACCGGAAATGGTGCGGGGCTGGGGTTCGGGCTCTGCCCATCACACTGCGGCCTGCCTGCGCTGTTTCCAGCTTCGCGTTCCCCGGGGGTGTCTCGGTGGTTCTCTCAAGGGGAGAAGACGAACTGCACGGAGACCGGTGTCGGAGCCGGATCTGGCGCGCAGGAAGGGCCGAGTTCGCACGTGGCGTTATCACGGATGGAAAGAGATCCCAGAGGCCGCGGATTCCAAGCCTGGCTTTGGAAGATGTGTAGGGTTTCAAAGAAATTCCACAGAGCTCGAGCAGGAAGCGGAAGCCACGGAGGCGAGGACAAATCGGGTGATTTATCCGGAACAGATGGGCCAGGTGCGGTGGGAAGCCCTCGGAGGCCCTCTGGGGGTCAGCTGGACTGTGCTCATCTAGGCGGCGGCGCTGACACCCCGCGGTGCTCCGTGTTGGCTCCCGCGACAGCCCCAGCGAGCAGCTGCGACTGCTCCACACCACGGGAGCCTCCTCATCTGCTCGGGTGTTTTTCCTCTAAGACAAGAGACATGGGAAACTGTAACCTCACGTAACAGTGACACGTGCTATTCCTGCCAGCATTTCACTGTGCAAAACGCACATCAGCGCCAGGGGGGGAAGGTACATCCGCCCTACCGCTATCAAGGGACAGCAAATATTCTCAATAGTAACACCGTCCTCCACAGCTACCTGCCTAGCTGTAGTGGCTTTGAGCAGCACCTCTGACCTTTTGGGGCATATGTCGTTATTTCCAAAAGTAGTTGCTGAGCCAGGATTGGTGGTGCATGGCTATAATCCCAGAATTTAGGAGGCTGAGGCAGGCGGATCACGTCAATGAGTTTGAGGCCAACTGGGGTACACAGTGAGTTCGGAGTCAGCCTGGACTACATAGCAAGATCCTGTCCCCCCAAAAAAGGAGAGGTTTCAAAGAAATAAGGAATGTGAAAGCATTTGTAAATCATAAGGTAATAGAAAAATGCAAATGCTATTGTTTATCACAGGCGCTTAGTGAGAATAAAATGTCGTGTGTAGGTCAGGACTGAATTGTGAAAGGCTGAACGCTGGGTGAGGGCTTTGTTCAGGGAGGCGCCGGGAGAGTGAGAGCAGCATGGACGCTAGCTCCGGACCTCTGGCTACAGTGTTTCTCTCTCTCTCTCTCTGATACACACACACACACACACACACACACATACACACACCAGCCCCCCCCCCCACACACACAACACACCCCAGCCACACACACCAGCGGCTCTGGCCAGGTGTGTGTGTGTGACCTGCGTGAAGTCAGCATGACCCGGTGCCCACCCCCGATCTCAGCTCAGGGCTCCTTCCCACAACACCCACTGCATTCTGGGGCCCGGGCAGTTGCAGAGGAGGGAACCTAGGTGGGGAGCAGGAACCGGCATTTCTTGGTTTCCTTGTAGGCATTGCCCAAAGTAGTAAAAAGCTCACTACTGGCTCCTCGACCACAGAAGCCCAGATTTAATTTTTGTTTTTCGGTACTAGGGGATCGAACTCAGATGCAAGGCAGGCGCAGGGCCACTGAGCTAAATCCCCAACCCCCCAGATTTTATTTGATATTTGCACTTGAGTTTTTCTGGCCCCTCTAGAAGTTCTTAAGAAAGCCAAGTGCCAAGGTGCTAGAAGGAAGGGGCAGTGTGGACAGAGGAGTGAGGACAGGTGTCCTGCAGCCTCAGCCAGGGACTCAGGACCTGCCGGGGCAGGACCTTTCCCCAAGATGGAACTCCTTCTTCCTCTTCCCTCCAGCAGGATGGCCAAGCATTTGGGCTGAACACTGGGTCCTCTGTGGCTTTGGCGGGTCACTCAAGCTGTCTGGCCTTCAGTTTCTTCACATACAAATGTGGATTTGATGTGTTAACACGCATCCGATGCGTGGCATAGTGCATGGCACGCTCACCAAGTGCGAACTACCACAGCCGAGGCAGGTTCTAGACAAGCAATTTGGTTGTCAGGTCAGTAAAGAGCGTGTGTTAGGTTTGGCCGTTAGGGCTCCTTGGGACAGAAAACGCCCCGGATCAGATCTGCCGGGAGATCCCGGCCTAACCCAAGCAGAGCGCAGGGAAGAAGGCTGCGCCCTGTGGCCTCCTCCAACTCCTTCTCCTCGTCCCTTCCACAGAGCTGTCCAGGCCTGCCAGGGACTCAGGTGACCCAGGACTGCAGAAGTGGTGCCACCTGTGCCCAGTGCCCTTTGAGTTTTGGAATTTCTACAATCTAGATTATGCCAAGGGGATTCACCAGGGAGGCTGCAGGGAAACTCCCTGGCCCCACTGCTCATCAGCCCAGGAGAGGGGACAGGTGGCCCCACCACTGCACCTGCGAGAGGAGGGTGGAGTTCCCACAGGGAGTCCTCCTCGCTGGAGGTGCAGCCCCGTCTCCACCATCTCCCATAACCTGGTGGGGGCTGACTCCACCTTGCGGGAAACTGTGGCCTTTGCTCGGATCTGAGCCTCATAACGTGACTCTGGACACAGAACTTATGTGTCCACTGCAGGTCACCACTGGCTATGTGTGGTCTTTGGCCAAATGTCTTGTTGTTCTGGGACTCAGTTTCTGTATTTGTTAAATAAAGAATGATTTCAAAGATCCCTTCCAGCTCTAAAATGAAATTCTTTAAGAAAGGTCCTATTAACTAAATTAGGCTTTATTAGGTTCAAGCACACACTTGTTTTATTACTTTTAAGTCATTCAAATTAGATTCAAATTAGGTTAACCAAGTGTTGCCCTCCAGAGAGCCAGGGACTCAGAGATAAGAATAATTCATAGCCTCTTATCAATCAGCAGCCCCTAAACGGGTGCTTCAGAAATGCTTGAGGATGCTTGAAAGCACTAAGTTTCTGTAATTTAAATATCCTCCGTTTAATCTCATTCACATCTTTCATTTGCTTAGCAAAGTCTCTCTCCTTTCTGTTTTTTCTCCTGCAGTCAGCAGGAGGGGAAATATCCTCCTAGCTACTGTCAAAGTGGTTGCAAATTCCCAGGCAGGGCAGCTCAGTCTGGCCAGTGGAGACAGGATAACCAGGAACCCCCCTTCCTCTCCAGGCCCGGGGAGCTGGCGTCTGGGTTGCCTGTACCCCAGGGTGCTATTGCACTGTGCTGTGTCTTGAATGGCAGAGGCCTTAGGCAGCTCCCATTTTTACCAAACCAGTGGTTTCCTCCCAGGTCCAGTTTTGGGGTCATCAGGAGCCATCTGCCTTCCCCACGGAGGTGGATTCCGCCCCCCCCCCCCATGCCTGTGATCAGCCAGCACCCCCAGGCCAAGTTGCTTTCCACGGATCTCTCTGTTTTACCCATTCTGAGCCAATAGCCTCAAAAACCAGAGTTGTCTCCAGGGCCTGCAGCTGGAGAGAAAGGTGGGGGGGTGGGGGGGTGGAGGCAATCAACCGCTGACATCCGTGGAGAGCGGGGCCCCTCCCCTCGGTGGACAGCTGCAGTTTCTTCTTCCCCCAAAAGGAACTAATTTGGCCTCAGAGCACAAGCAGAGCCAGAGACCTGTCTCTCCCAGGTGCAGCGCTAGCTGGCTTAGGATGCGCCGAAAACACAAAAGGTTGACAACTGAATGTACGAAACACAGAGAGACACAAAGAAATTTACATTGCCTCCATCACCAAACCCAGAGAAAAACAGATTTTATGTCCCGTTTTCCACTGGTCTCTTTCCCCAGAATTCACCTCTTAACCTGCCAGAGAAGCTTGAATATTGCATCATACAGCTCTCCAAGAGCCCTAAGAGCACCTGGCATGTCATTGGGTCTAGAAGAACCGTGAGCACAGGCGTGGCAGCAAACACTGTGATGCCAGTACTCCGGAGGCTGAGGCAGCAAGACCGGCAGGAGTCTGAGCCCAAAGTGGGCTCCATAGTGAGTTCAAGGACAGCCCGAATTACATAATGAAACCCTGTTTCAAAAAAGAAAATAAAGAAACCTAGAAAGGACACCGAAGAAACTTGACTTTCGCGTTAGGCAGATTGCCTGAGGCCGGAAGCTAGGAAGAAGCCTCTGTTTCCAAGTCCACCTTCGAGGAACAGGCACAGTCAAGAGTCCCCTGGAGAAGGAGACACCACCACGGCCATGCCTGTGAGATGACACGTGGCCACCACACTGTCACATGCAAAGAAATGGAAAGGGGCCAGACTGCAGGACACAGGCCGTCCGCAGAACAGGAGGGCCGGTGAGGTGTAGAAGATCAACAGGGCGTCTACAGACACCCCGGGACTGCCGTGCCACTCCCCAGGGGTGAGGGAAGCAGGCTGTGGGGGTCCCCCAGAGTGGCAGGGGGCTGGGCCAGGCTGGAGGAGGGAGGAAGGGGAGGGAGCTGAGGATGGGGCCGTGTAAGGAGGACGTCACTGCCTTATCTCCAGTGTGAGTTGGAATCCCGATTTAGGCTAGAAGTTCACAGGAAGAGAATTTTAGGCAGGGAAATGATCATGTTTTTCTTCAAAAGGAGATGGCATGAGCCACCAGATGGGCGACATGTCCAGTCTCATCGCTAAGACAAGGCAATGAAAAAAGCGTCTTCCCCCTACGCATGGACCTGCAATTCCACTGCAAAAAAAAACAACAAAACTTTCCTACTGACGTACGGAGGCCCAGGCCTGTCATCCTAGCACTCTGGGAGGATGAGGCAGGAGAATTGCAAATTTGAGCCCCATTTGGGTAATTTAGTGACTTAGCAAGACCCTACCTCAAAAATTAAAACATAGAGGGACTGTGGAGGTAGCTCAGTGTAAAGGCCCAGAGTTCAACCCCCGGTACTGTGCCACAAAAAAATAAGTAAAAATAAAATCCTCTTCTAAGGACATAATCAGATGCGCCCAAAGAAATGCAGCCACGCATGGGGTGAGGGGAAGTGGCAAATGGCCCCTAGAATCGCACGAGCCCCGGAAAGCCCCACAGGCCACAGGCAAACATGCACACTGCAGCGCAGCATCGGGCCAGGGGTTTGGAGCTGCACATCCGGGCACCTTCGCAGACTGCAGGTCCAGTTCGAGGCCTCTGTGAAAACTAGTGTCAAAATAAAGCAAGTCAGCCCACCTCTTCGGTTTCCTCAGAGCATATGAAAGGCATATTTATAATATATGGTAGACTATTAGTTATTAAATAATGGACATAGTGGTACACATCTATAATCCCAGCTCCTGGGAGGCTGAGGGGAGAGGCTAGTACGTTCAAGACCAGCCTGGGCAATGGCAGAATTTTTAAAAATAAAAAGGGTGCAGTGTGGTGGGACATGCCCATCATCTCAGGTCCTTGGGAGGCTGAGCAGGAGGATAGAAATTCCAGGCCGGCCTGGGCAATGCAGAGAGCTCCTGTGTCGAAATAAAAGATATGAATGGCCGTAGGATATAGCTCAGTGACAGAGCACTTTCGTAGCACAAATAAAGTCCTAGGTTGCATCTCTAGCACTGAAAACAAACAAAGCAATATCTGAGAAGCACAACGAAGCAAAGCACCTGTATCACAGTGTACAAAATAACATTCTAGGACCAGGGACATAGTTCAGTGGTGTCACACCTGCTTGGTAAGCACAAGGTCTCGCACTGGATTCCCAATACCAGAGAAGAAAATTCCAGGAATACAAAAATCTGTCACAAATTGGAGGATGTTACATCAAAAATCTAGCCAGGGATTTAGCTCAGTGGTTCTGGCACCTGCCTACCAGGCACAAGGTCCCACGTTCGATCCCCAGTAACCACACACAGCAATGCTGGGCATGGTCACACACACCCATCAGTAGTCACTACCACACACCACAGTGCTGGGTGTGATAGCTCATGCCTGTAATTCCAGCACTTGGGAGGCAGAGGCAGGAGGATTGCTGAGTTTGAGGCTGAGTTCAGGACGAGTCTGAACTACAAAGTGAGACCCTGTTTCAAAAAAAAAAAAAAAAAAAAAACCTAACACAGTAATATAGTTCTTTGTTCTAACAGGGTAGAGATATAGAGATTTTTTTCTTTTTGGTTGGGGAGTCATGATTCCTACATTCTTCTCTGAGTATTTGTTATTTTTGTAATGAGATGACACTATTTTTTAAATGAACAGATTGACTAGATCTAGGATTTCCCTCAAACAACCAGACACTTCGGCCTTTGCATCATGTAGATTCTAGTAATAAATTCCTAAATATGTTTTTTCCACCATGAAATCTTTTCGTATTCCGCAGAGGCAGGTAGATGGGACCAGGAGACGGGGACACGGCCTCTTCGCTGCGCCCATCACCTCAACGCGCACTATTTCTTGGTCTCTTTCCCACATAACATAGCTGGCCAACAAAGTGCGCAACCCTGAACTGAGCAAGCAAAACTGTACAGAGCCCGGCACCTGCACCCCACTCCTAATATATGGGGACAGATGACTGGGGAGTCTACGGTCTGCCCGGCATCATGTTTATT
Organism: Petromus typicus; assembly: GCA_004026965.1. NCBI lineage: Eukaryota > Metazoa > Chordata > Mammalia > Rodentia > Petromuridae > Petromus > Petromus typicus. The sequence goes on from PVIR01005258.1 coordinate 35,515, forward strand.
TGCAAACCTGTCAGTCCACTGTGACGCTCTTCCAAGACTGCACATGGGCCCCGGGAAATCTAAGCAGGACCGGTCCCCAGGCTGGTGTGTCACGACTAGATCTCTGCTCCCAGCCCAAGTAGCCACAGGCCCTGAACACTGGCAGGGCCTCAGACACCCACCGGGGCTTCTGGTGCATCTTCCTCCCGAGTTCTTTCCCAGGGCACAAGGCCAGAGGCAGCCTGGGGCGAATGTGGAGTGATACTCAGCCTTGTTGCCTATCTACCCTGATCCTTGACCCTAAAAGCAGCAAAGTGTAAACTGTTATTTACTCAAACCGCCATTCCATTCTGTTGAAATGTAGTCGCTGAAGCCAGTGAGAACGTGCTTTGTGGTGTAGGCGCTTCCTGTCAAGGACAGTTAATTTTCATTTTTCCACTGAGTGCAACCTCAGAGTAAGGTTGACTGCTACTCAACAAGATGGTCCGCATTAGCGGAGGCTTTAACTGAACACAGATCAGTGTCCCCAAAGCATGATGTTCGCTGTACACATACTTTGGGACAAGAAGAAAAACGAAAAGCAGACCTGTCTGAGGAGAAGTGGAGAGCAGGCCGGGCCTGTCATCGGGAGGATGGCACCCAGGGCCCGCGGGGAGGGGCGGCCCAGCGCCCTGCCCTCTCCACGCCCCGCTGTCCCGCAGTTCTTGCAAACGTTTCTAATAGCTCAACACCTCTGGGCAGCTTTCCTTTTCCCCAACTCCCGGCACCACTGTGATTCCTCTCACAGCAAACAAGAAGCTCCAGGAAGCCAGACACACACACGGCGGCCCCTGTCGGTCCCTGCTGGCGTCAACAGGGTCACTTCCATCCTTCATTAGTGGCCTTGAGACAGGCCTTCGGCGGAAGGCTAATGTCAGTTCCATCTGGAGGGCCCCTTGAGCCGCAGACATAGGTCCAGCCCTGCGCTCCCGGCCCACGCCTCCGCCGACTCTCCCTCTCAGCTCCAGCCAGGCCAGTCTCTTCTCCTGCCCAGGCGCCAGCGCGGCAAGCGCTGCTATGACAGCACCTGGTCCGGGTTTTTCTCTCCTCTCCCCCTCTCCTCCTCCTCCCCCCTGTCCCCTTCATTTTGCGGAAGGCTCCTCAGACCTGCTGGCTTCTGGTTCAGCTGTCAAAGATCTCCCAGGCCCGGCGAAGGCTGCCAGGATAAGTGGGCCACCGCGGCGGCCCTGGGGGATGGGGAAGGTCCTGCGAGCGCAGTCGCCCTCTGGCTTCCAGAGGGGGGGCAGGAGTGGCCCGTCACAGCCACCAGTCCCTCCCAGAAACCCTGAGCGGCGGGCGGCCCAGGGTCCCCCGCGCTGGGCCCGGACGAGCACTGAGCCGCCTGGGGCTGTCCACGGCTCCCGGCCGTCTGCACCACCCACCTCTGTCCCTCGCTTGGGCCCAGGGCGACGGCGCTGGACCGCTACGGGCTGCAGAAGGCGGGCTTCACGCACGTGCTCAACGCCGCCCACGGCCGCTGGAACGTGGACACCGGGCCCGACTACTACCGCGACATGGACATCAAGTACTACGGCGTCGAGGCCGACGACGTGCCCACCTTCGACCTCAGCGTCTTCTTCCACGCGGCAGCGGCCTTCATCCACGCGGCTCTCAGCGACGACTACAGTAAGAGGCGCTCTCACCCGAGGCCACGCCCACCCAGGACCACGCCCGCCCAGGGCCCCTCCCCGCCCGAACCCCTCCCCTCCAGAGGCCACGCCTCAACCGAGACGACGGCCAATCACAGATCAGGCCCCCATCTTTGGCCACCCCCCCCCCCAGGTCCACCATGGGAGGAGGAAAGGTCTGCTTGGTACTCAAACCTGCTGGGGTTACTCTCAGTTGGAGGAAGGAAGGTGGCTAAGCCCTTGGGCATTTGGGGTGTGGGGGCCTGGGGCACCAGTGTGCATGGGGTTCTGGCTTTGATGGCTCCTTCGGAGAATTGGAATGGAGTGTTGGAGGAAAGGGCTTGGTGTGAATCTGTCCTTACAAAGGCCAGGGCAGCCTGGGTGCAGCTGGGACGACAACTCAGGCGCGAACTGTTCCCGGCTCCAAACCCGACCTAACGCAGGGCTTTGACGCCGGAAAATCTCCGGGCAGCCGACCTGCCAGGGAACCCGGCAGAGAGTTAAACGTCTGCTGATAAGCAGCCAGTCACAGCTACCCCCGCCTCTGTTCAGGCTTCTGGGTTCGTGTCCTGTCCAGCGCGTCCGGCGCTGACTCTCGGTCCTCCGCGTCCCCGCGCTGGCCCTGTGCTCACGCTGCGACTGCAGCTGCCCTAACCCGGAGGGGCTGCGAGGCCGTTTTGAAGAGAAGGGTGCTTTAGCTGTGGCCGAGTAAATGGACACCAGTAATGCCCACTTATCGCCGCAGTGCAGTTCAGAGCATTCCTCCGAGACCGAGGGACGTGAGCTCCCTGATCTGCTTGGACTTCGGCCGCCTGGGCCTGGCGGGGTCACACCCCGGGGTGTCCGCTTCCTGGGAGCCTTCCTTGCTGGGGAGGTTGGGGTTCCAAGTTCAGTGACTGACCGACTGACCTGCTCTGGGAACTTGCAGCCTGGGCCTGAGCCAGACTCATTGCTGGACAGTCCCAGGCCTCGGAGGATCCCCCAGAGTGGCCCCGGCCCCCACCAGCCACGGCCACCAACAATTTGCCATTAGTAAGGTTCAGAAGCACCGGCACAGGAGGAGCCCCGGGGCTGGTGCTCGTGGTAGAGGACGGCGTCTCCCGCGCGGGTCGTCTCCATGCGAGGCTATTTATGGACAGTCTTGTGTCCTGCACGTTCGGGTCCCCAAGCGGGATCCAAACAGCGACTGGACGGACTCCCGCTGGCATTGGACCTGAGAACACGGGGGACGTGGACATGAAGATCAGAGCTGGGCAGCCGTCCAGCTTCGCCCCCTGGATCGATCAGTCGATCCGGGGGTCTCAGACCTGCCCCGTAAGAGAGGGGCCTGCAGGCGCCGGAGAGGCAGGGCCGCGTCCACACTGCCGTCGCGGAATCACGAAGGACGTGCAACCGGGACCCTGCGGTCTCCGTGCAGAGACCAGAATATTTACCTGGGCGGTTCTCATGACTGGCAGCGTACAAAAGCACAGGGGCTGGCGCGGGGACCTCGGAGCCCGCAGGTCTCCCCAGCCCCCCGCAGTAAAGCTCAGTCCAGAAAGCAAAGGGAAGGGCGGATTGTCCCCCTGTGGCACCCGCCAGATCAAGAAAGACTCGGGCTCCAGAGCTGGGTGTGTAGCTCTGTGTGGACGACGGAGCAGCTGTGAGGCGGCGCCAGGCTGGTGAGGATGGTGACCAATGCACCAGGCGGGTGAAAGCACTCAGCAGAGAAAGGATGGAGAAACATCAGAGCAGCCAGGCGTGGTGGCGCACGCCTGCTACCCCAGCACTTGGGAGGCTGAGGCAGGAGGACCGCCCTGAATTCAAGGCCAGCCTGGACTGCATAATGTGACTCCGTTAAGAAACAAAACAACAAAAATGTTTTTCTTTTTTTTAAAAACCAGGGCTGTAAACACCAAGCCTTCAGAACCAGGCATCGTGAACAAATGCCAGCCGTGGGGTGTGGATAGGGTGCTGTGGCTCAAAGGGAGCCCCAGGTTCTCATCCAAGGGAGCAGCTGCTGCCCAGCCCTGCGTGTCTTGTGAGAACAGGGAGCAATTCTGACTCCTCAGGAAGTCTCCGGTCTGGATTTCACTTTAAAATTAGCCATGCCTTAGGTGTAGGCCCCAGACTGAAATTTCTTAGGTGCTGCAAACCAGTGCTGTCCACCTGTCACCTGGGCGGCAGCAACGAAACAAAGAGCTCACAGCTCCGCGACAGCAGCGCGCCCCTGGCTCGGGGGAAGCGGGTGACAGGTGCTCAGCCTGCCTACCACGTGCAGTGCGTGGCCTAGTTGTGCCAGTCACTTCCCAGAAACCAAAGGACACTGCTGTGGCATTGTGGAGCCAGGCCCAGGTCCATGTTTCCTATATGCATGAGGTGTCGATGCACAGTCTGTCCCAAAGCCAGGCTCTCCCCTTCCGCTTGTCTTTCTTGTCCTATGGCAGCCACCTTCAGCCAAGGGTACACTGTCCCCGGTCTCCCCATACCCTGTCCACTGTTTTCACTCATATTATCTTCACTTTCTTGCATTGCTGGGATTGAACCCGGGACCTTGTACACCCTATTTATTCACTCTTTTTGAAAAGAATTCCTGCCAAAAATGGTGGTCAATGCCTGTAATCTCAGAATCAGGAGGCTGAGTCAGGAGGATTGCCTTGAATTTGAAGCAGTCTTGGGCTAGTGAGTTTAAGACTCACTTGAAATACCTTGTCTCAAAAAACAAAACACAACAAATAATAAAAGAGGCCTGCCGTCTAGGAGGAGCTAGCCATCCTGGGCTTGTCACAGAACAGACTGTGACAGTGCTTTAAGGGTCTCTTGCCCTACCGCATGTACCGTGTCCCATCCCTGAGGACAGCCACATCTGCAGAGACACTTTGGGAGCTGTGCCCCGCTAGGACATGACTGTGGGCACTGCTGAGGAAGGCAGGTTCCAAGGTAGGAGGAAAGGCCGGACAAGGGCATCCCCAAAGCCAGGAAAGGAGTGCCAAGGGAACAGGGTGGCAGGAACCGGGCAGCTGGGTGTTTCATGTGAGTGTACAAGTGGGGAATGGTAGGGATTCAGGCCTGGGGCTTTCTGCACAGAACTGAGTCCTGTAAGCCCAAATAAACTGTTCCTCCTTAAAAAAGAATATGAGAATTCAGCTTCTGGTGAAGGGAAAGTATCTAATTGAGATCAGCATGTCATAAAACAACTTGGTGGATGTGTTGATCATTTATTTCTTTTAAAAGAAATCCAGGAGATTAGAAAATCTCCTCATGCAGCAAAGATACATTTTGTGAGACTTTTTTTTTTTTTTTCCCTTGAGACAAGGTCTCTCTATGTAGCCCAGGCTAGCCTCAAACTCGTGGCAGTCCTCCTGCCTCTGCCTCTCGAGAACTGGGATTACAGGCATGAGCCACTTCGCCCGGATATTTTGTAAAATTTCTGATGTGCACTCACTGACAATGCCGCGTAGCAGAACGCAGGCCCCGCGACACCCTGCTTCGGGCTGTTTGGGGACATGAAGAATCATACTTTTTCTGGGACTAGGAAGGGTGACTCAGGAAACTCTGAGCGTGCTGCCTGGATGGCAGATGCACTGGGCGCGTTCTAGAGCGCCACCACGTGGACGATGGAGGATAGGGCAGCTTCTCCTGGGTCCTATTCTCAGACTGGCCCAGCTGTGAACGCTTCCCTGGCCAAACAGCTTGGATTCTGACCTATGGTTTTCTGGTTTTATAAATCTTTAGTGCTGCCCTGTGATTCCAATACTCAGAAGGCTGAGACAGGAGGATTGCTGAACTCGACACCAACCTGGGCTATGTAGTGAGTTCAAGGCCAGTTTGGACGATATAATAAGTCCCTGCCCCCCACCCCCCCAAAAAACCGAAAAACAAATCAAAACGAGAAAATCCACTGCTCCATCTTGCACTTTGAGGGCATCTTTTAGCATGATTTTCTCGTGGCCTGCACTGGTCATCTCAAACACTGGTTCATTGAATTATTTTGGTTCTTAGAGAACCAGAAAAGCCCCATTTGTCAACAGCAGCACCAGCTGTATGGAAAAATCTTACAAACACCGGGAACCTGACAATCTCACAGTCAGAGGCACAAGTATTCCAAAATTCTAATTTTTCTCTGAAAGCCTCCATTTTGTCCTGGGTAACAATAGGTCCGTTGTACTCTTTGTTGCTTTGTTTCCTTTGAGAAGACTTCTGCCAGATGCCCAAGTTTGAATATCCACTGTTTTTCTATCATTTGTTCATTGATGGATAAATGAGTCTTAGGGAAAGGGTGGCGACTCAGTCCGCAGCTCCACTTCCCGCGAGCTTTTCCTTGAGACAAGCGATGCCGGGGGGACGCAGTCTCTGTCCAGCCGACTTCCATCACACGGAAGATTAAGGAGCCCTGAGGGCTACAGCGGGAGAAGATGAAGTTCGACTGTTTTCGATAAGGAGATTCTTTGTCCCCCTACGTGTGGGGCAGGGGACACGCAGACGGCCAGAACGGGGGCCTGTGCCACGGTCCACACTAAGTACCAGAAGTTCTGCCCACCCTTGCCTTTGTGACGGTCACCAAGGCAGCGTCACATGTGTGTCAACACAGAGAGGCAGCTGTCACCTCCGCACTGTTATGGAAATGGCGCTGACCCTATGCTCTTCGGAAATCGAGGGGGGCGCGCGACTCGCCTCCCACGTGGGGGACTGCTGTGGAGAGGATGGCAGAGCTCCGCGGTGGTGTGAGCGCTCGTCCTTTGCCTTTGGCATATGGCAAAGTCAAACTATTCTCTCTTTCCCTTTCTTTCTTCGTGCTGGGGGGGGGGGGTCAAACTGAGGCCTTCACTGTGAGCTACATCCTTAGTCCTTTTTATTTATTTATTTGTTTGTTTTTGAGACAGGGTCTCGCTGGGTAGCCCACATTGGCCTTGAACTTGAGGTGACTCCTGCCTCAGCCTCCTGAGTGCTGGGATTACAGGCGTGTGCCACCATGCCTGGCTTCTTAATTTATTTTACTCTATTTATTTACTTTGAGACACGGACTCCCTAAGTTGATTAATTTCCTAGGCTGAGCTCAAACTTCTCAGCCTTCTGGAGTATTAGGATTATAGAAATGTATCATGACACCTACTTTGGGTTTTTAAACATGTGAGAATGTGAGTTTTTGGTACACTACCCATGCAATTTGGCTCCCCTGCCTGATAGGTGGGGAAACTGAGGCTTCAGAGGCTGAAGAACTTGCCTGTCACTCACCCAGTAGCCGACTGGTAACAGAACCAAGTCTGGAATGCAGGTCCCAGGATGGGCCCGGGTTCCACCGGCTCCCGGGCCACACAGATGCTCCTGGGCCCCACCCCAGACCGTGCTGGTATCCCAGCTGCGCAAACGCCCCTGAAGACTGAGGAGCGCTCTCTGCTCCAGGGCAGAATCCACCGGCTCTGCCACCATGCAAAACGCACGCATCCCACGCCCCCGCAGCCCGTGCAGGGCCTGGACACTCCGTGGTCTCCCAGCCGAGGGAGACAAAGCAAAAGAGTAACCTCTGCATTTGCCGTCTGGAAAGCCTGCCAGGGCTCACTGTCAAAGACGAGGAGCGAGGCGGAGGCAAAGTGGAAATGACAAGACTGGTGCTGGAACCACTGAGCCAGATCCCCGGCCCTTTCATGAGTCTCTCAATCTTGCTGCCACGGCTGACTCCACGTCCAGAGTCTATTCAAAACATTTCCCTTTTGGGCCAGGGATTTAGCTCAGTGGTTTTGGCATCTGCCTGGCAAGCACAAGGTCCTGAGTTCAATCCTTGGTAACAACATATCACAATCCCAGGCATGGGGACACACGCCATAATCCAGCACTGGGGAGGCAGAGGCAGGAGGATCACTTTGCGTTCAAGGTTGGCCAAGGCTACATAGTGAGCTCAGGGCCAGCCTAAACTACCAAAAAAAGTGAGACCTTGTCTCATAAAAGCCCCCAAGAAAACCGTTTCCTTTTTGCGGTCATCGCATGCTGGGGAAGAGGCAGATGTGGCACGGTGCCAGGCCCAGTGAACACGGTAGGTGGACACAGTCCTTGCGAGCTTCCTTTCCGTGAAACCACCCGATAGCACCCTTCACTGCATTTCTGACCTTGTGAAGACAGTCCTGCACGAGCACTGCCAGACTGCTCCGCAAAGTGGCAGGAAGCATAGATAAGTGTGTATGAAGGGAGGGGAGTACCCTGAGGGAGATTCAAGGCAATGTGTCTTTTACTGTTATAATTTTTAAAAGTGAAACATTTACCATATTTTTGATCATCCCATGATTGCTTCTCCAGCCCGCTGACTTAGGAGTCCTCACCGAGGGGCCTTGGGCAGGTGAGGAGGACAAGAACCTCCCTCTTCTTCACGGAGGCAGCAATACGAATACCTGCCACTTACCGAGTCCTTAGTCTGCGCTGAGTGCGCACAAAGTGTGTTCTGCACAAATCACCTTCCCAGGAGCCCTTGCAGGAGACAGAGGCACTGTCCCTGGTTTTGCAACTAGGAGCTGAGGGACGAAGCCAGGCTCTGGGCAGGAAGGGGAGAGAGCGCATGGAGACAGGGCAGCCTGCGGGTGTCACGGCCCCTCAGCCGGCTTTTCTTTGCCCCTCCCGTCTGCAGGTAAGATCCTGGTTCACTGCGCCATGGGCCGCAGCCGCTCGGCGACCCTGGTCCTGGCCTACCTGATGATCTATCAGGACATGACCCTGGTGGACGCCATCCAGCAAGTGGCCAGGAACCGCTGCGTCCTGCCCAACCGGGGCTTCCTGAAGCAGCTCCGGGAGCTAGACAAGCAGCTGGTACAGCAGAGGCGCCAGGCCCAGTGCGGGGACAGCCAGGAGGAGCAGGTGCTGGGGACCGAGAGGAACGCTGAGCAGGGTGCTGGCCTGTAACTTCATGAGTCACAGGGAAGGGACGGCGAGGCCAAAGGCTGACTTCTTCCCAGCTTACTAAACTTCCAGGCTGTGTCATCAGGGAGGACTCGGTCACAGCACTGTGGGGCGAGGACCCCCCAGAACTGCTTGCAGCTGGCTCTTCTCTCTGTGGAAAATCTTATTTTTTAAGTGAAAGATTTGAAAATGTGTGGGCTTTGTGCTGTGATTAAATGTTTGCCTTTGTCACATGCTTACCCAAAAACCACTTTAACACAGAACTTGATTTTCAAACCACAGGAAAATACCTGGGCGAACTGTGGGGTGGGAAGCACATGGGACTGGGGAGCCCTCGGACAGCCATGATTCTTTACCCATAGAGCCGCGGGAAGACGGGGGTCACCACCACCGTTACTGCTCAGGGGAATGTGAGATCCTTCCTCATGGAGCTGTCCCCACCCAAATTCCGTGCACTGTGGGAAGTTTGGACCAGCAAGAGTTCAGCTTTGTTAATTTTTTGAGAGAAAAATGATGAGGCACCTGTCAGGGTACGAGGATTCAGGGAAACACCTTTTGTTTTGATTCCAGAGCAAGGCAAGGCGCTGGCTGGGTTTCAGGACTTGCAGCTGTGTTTCCAGGGGGCTGGGTGGCCAGGTGAGCTCAGCTGTGGGCTCGCTGGCCCGAGAGCAAAGCTAGCCACCAAGGCTGTGCAACTTTTCACCCTGGAGAAAGCAGCAGCAGCTGGGTAGATTGAGCGGTCATGAGCCAGAAATGGAAAATGGTGGGAGAAAGCAGGGTGTATGCACAGCAAAGTCCTCTTGGGAAACTAAGGCAAGGAGTCCAGTGCTCCAGGTTGGCTATTTTTTTGCAGGAGAGGAAGTTCTTGCTGGAGGGAAAAGCGTGTCCAACGACTTGACAGCTGGGTAAAGCCTTCTGACCCTCACAGTGACAACCTGTGGCCTAAATTTTGTGGCCAGGCCAGGTTCACAGGGCTCCCAGGCCTCTGGGGGGTGGTCACCGTAAGTCAAAGCCAGGGACACTGCAAGAGTCAGAAAGCACAAAGGCAAAGCTAGTGGAGATGGATGTAAGCAGTGACTGGTCTGTGTGGGAGCAGACTGAAGAGTCCTGGAGAAACGGTGACAGTGCTAAGAAGGACAGTGACTAGGTGACATCAGCCAGGAGGCTCAAGGGAGAGAACACGGCCAAGTGTCCCAACCCGGAAAAGAGAATCACTCAACATCCCGGGTTTGGGTGGGAGGGGAAGGAGATGCAGACCCCAGGGAGCTGGGGCCGCCCTGACCCCAGCAGGGCTCCCTCCGAGGTCAGGATCCAAGGTCGGACCTGGTCAGCAGCAGACAGCCCTGTCCATCCTCGAGGAAGTACACGCCGCACAGCGAGTGTCCTGGCGCCCCTCCACCTCCCTGTTCTGGAGGCGGCAGTGCAGAGGGCTCAGTGAGGGTCGGGCCTCTCCCCGGGCCACTCCTGGGAGCCAGACGTTTTTGCACTGTTTCATGTTTTCACAAGTAAAATGTTCCTTTAGTATAGATGTAGGGCCTGCAGTCGCTCGGGACACAGGGAGACCCAAGGCCTCCTCGGTGCTGTTCTTCTGACTGGTCTAGGAAAGGGCCCGGCACTCGTCCACAAGCTCGTCGGAGGACAGTGAGGCAGGCAAGAGCAGGAGCTAGAGCCCAGACATCCTCCAAATGCCACAGGCTGCCTCCTGGAGATGCCTCTGCATTTATGACCCATGGACTTCCACGGTGTGGAGGGAAGCGACCAAAGGGCAAGTGGGAAAGGCAGGGGCGCGGAGGGCGGGCCCGGCCAGCTGCTCCTCTGCAGCTGTGTGTGCACCGCGCTGCCTGCCCAGCTGGTCCGGCCCAGTTCGAGCCGTGTGTCTCATGTGCCCCACTGACAAGTTATTTAGTACTGACCGATGGCTGTGACTTGCTCAGCAGACAGCCGTGAGCATGCAATGAACTCGGAGCAGGGGCCATTGTCACACAGGTGCCAAGCCCAACATTAATTTCTAGACTTGTTACTTGAGTAATCAAACGTTCTAGTTTTTAGGCAAGACTTTCTCCAAATGCTACCAAATGGCGGGGAACACTTTTTTGTTTTTTTGGATTTTTTTGGTCTGAACTTCAGTCTCTGAAGAAAATACAATCATTTTCAACGAAGCGTAACTTTCACACCTGTAGAAAAGACGTAAGATTTCAAACATACCCTTCCAAATAGGGTGTTTTGCTAGCGTGGCTGAGCTCAGAGGGGAGTTTGTACAGACTACAAAGAAGGCAACTGCGTATCTGTGCAGGGTCTCTTCGCAAATGAAGATCAAAGTCAAAAAGAAAAAAACAAATTCACTTTATTTTAAAGACAATGATTGGCATACAGAAGGTATGCACTCGCATAAAATAAACTTTCATGAAAAGCATTAAAATCCATTATAAATTAATTTATTAAATAGGTATTTGGTATATGTGATGGTTTTATTAGATATTACTCTTATTTATTGCCAACCCCTCCCCCAAAGTCAAAACAAATCCGAAAAATCTCATAACTCCAATTTACACTAAATAATTTATTTTCCCAAAATGTGTATGTGTTCTGAGATGTGACACATGATACAGTTCCATTGGTCATTCTCCTTCAATCAGAATATGACAGGACACAAGAGGCTAAAAATGGCTCATCATAATTTATTTTATGTTAAAATGTACAGCTTTTTTTGTTTTTGTTTTTGTTTTTTTTTTTTTGAAGTAACTGACTAAAAAGAGAACAGATAAATACAAGAGTGTTGCTGGCTCCTATTTTATACAAGGGTTACGCCTCTCCTGCTTGGCCCTTACTGTCACCCTGTACAGGTACAAAGGCTACAAAAAAGGAAGCAATATAAACAGACACAAATAACTTTTTTGCTTTTTTACATGCGATTTGTAAGCTTAGTTTGAGCTATTCACAAGCTACTTCTCTATTTTTCCTTAAAAAATAACTCCAATATTTTATAAAGATAGAAAAATCTACAGATGGAATGAAAATGTAAAGTTAGAGGCATTTCCATAAAATAGCAACTTTACACCAAATTCACTATTTTTTTTAAATCCTGCCAAGTATTTGGACATATATGAAATGTTTCAAAACCTGACAGATAAACACTGAGATATGCTTCATTCAATAAACAGAAGTCTGCATTTATAAAACAGAAAGCTGCCTTTTCCCCCAAAGAAATCTGTCACCAAAATGGAAAAGGGTCTCAACTTTACACCAAACATTTAGCAATAAAACCCTTTTTGACTAACCAAATGGGAATAGCTTTTATAGCTCTTTACAGTTTTATAATTAACAAAAATATAGTTTTTTTTTTAAACCCTCAAATTAGGGTACCCTACTCAAGGCAAAAAACTTAAGAAATGGCTTACTGTTAGCACAACACTTGTACAGTACTACAGAATGCACTGTCACTAACAAAGACATTAGCGGCATGCTGAAGTGTCACCTTAAACAGAATATACAACAACTGAAATGCTAAAGGCATTTACACGGATGGGTAGGGAGGGAAAAAAAAGGTTCCGTATTAAAACAGACAATTTGGGGGGTGTGATATCCACATTATTCTAAAGGAAGCAGGCACGATAGGTGACTGCCTCCGAATTGTAGTCCAGAGAGAGGCCTTCCTTTGCCAAGGATTTCGTATAAAAGTAACAGAAACCAAGGTACCAAAACAAGAAAAAGGAAAAAAAGAAAAACAACTTGTATAAGGCTTTCTGCTGCATACAGCTTTTTTTTTTTTTTTTTTTTTTTTTTTTTTAAATAAATGGTGCCAACAAATGTTTTTGCATCACACCAATTGCTGGTTTTGAAATCGTACTCTTCATAGGTAATTGTGCAGATCGCTCGAGTGACGCCCGGCGGGCGCTGGGGCTGCCCAGGCCGCCTACCTCCTCATGTAGGAGCCGTTGAGAGACTGCTTGGACATGCCCGTGTTCATGTAGCCGTGATGTCCCGGGGCCGTGTACATCATGTTACTGTGGGGCGGGGTCTGCATTGGCTGCTGGGCATACGGCTGGGTACTCATCATGCCCATCTGCATCTGCATAGGGTACTGGGGTGTCTGGTTCATGTAGCCGGCATTGCTGTGGTAGCCACTGTTCATCATCGGCTGGGACATGCTGTAGCCATTCATGGCGTTCAGGCTGTTCATGTTCACGTTCACGGAGTTGACGTTGTAGGCCGGGGCTGGCATCAGGTTCACGCTCATGTTCATGCCTCTCTGCATCGTTAAAGTCCGTGCGGGACCCTGCATGGCTACGGTCTGGGAGCGCCCATAGATTTGTGACTGGTGGGTGGCAGCGGCTGGTGAGAGAGACGCCGACTTGGTTCTCATGGAGATGTGGCCCTTGCTGGCGAGCTGGGTTTGCAGTCTTTGGCTGTGAGAGATGCCAATGTTGGACGTGGCCATGTTCCGCTGCAAGAGAGGGGGCGGCAGATTCATCGGAGGAGGAGTCAGGTTGGGGGGCGGGGTCATGGTAGCTTGTGCTTGGGGTCCCCCAGGGACAGAGTGTGGAGACTGAGAAAGCTGAACAAGCCCTGTGTTACTTAATGGTGTAGACAAAGAGGCACTGTTTGCATAGGAAGTCACAGCAGCGGAATGGCTGTAAGGCAATGAATGATCAATAAGGGTATTAGTTAACTGCTGCAGTTTGGCAAGGCTGAAGGTTGCGGATGGCTGTGGGTAGTGCCCAGCCCCAAAATCACTCTGCCCCATTCGCTCATATAGGCCAATGTTGGCGCTGCCTGTCTCAGGGATGTCGGCCAGTTGCATGGGTGGGGAGAAGTTGGCCGCCATGCTGCACTGAGCCAGCTGCTGGCTGGTGCTCGGGGGCCTCTCGCCCACGCACCCCTGGGGGGACTTGACGCTACAGGTCGGGGGCGAGCTGATGCTGGTCTGCTGCAGCATGCTGCAGCTCCCGCTCAGGTTGGACATTTGCTGCGTGACGGCGCAGCTGCTCTGCGTCAGGCTGCTCGAGGTGAGGCTGCTGTAGGAGCAGCTGTTCTGGGAAGAGCCATTTCCGCAAATGCTGCCACCCATAGTTGAATCGTAGCTGCTTGGGTTTTCATAGTTCTCTGTTGTGCTCTCAATGCTGCCCAGGTCACTAAAGCCGCTGTCCACAACTTGCTGCGAGTGATCGGAAACGGATGGGACATCCATCATTGGACTGGTTTCCATGTTCTGCAGAGAGGGCACTGAGATGGCGCTCTGATCGGGGCTGATTTGGGCGTAGCTATTTTCCAGGGCGGGGACACTCGGGCTGCTGACAGAACGTACTGACTGGCTAGGGTGGGAATGGACAGACGAGACCGGGCTGCTGTGGTCTGACTGTTGGCAATCGTCGAGTGTGGCGGCGATCTGCGGACTCTGATCTGCACGAGTGTAGCTCTGCAGGCTTCTACAGGCTTCCTGCGTCTCGGCACAGTCCTGAAAGGTGTCGTCCTGTTCCCTGTTCTCCTGCGTCAAGGACTGAACCGCCTGGACCGTCTCTGTGTCAATCTCTATGGTTCCTGTGTTTCCCTCTTTGAACTCGGACGCTACTTCCTCGCTGTCCTTTTGGTCTTGCTTCTCTGCCTGTCCCTCTGGGGGCTCCTCATCGGACTCAGGTGCAGCCTCGGTGTCCCCAGGAAGCTCCTTAGGCTCACTGTGACAGGAAGCCGCAACATCCACACTGCAGTCCATCAACACCTCTGGGTTCGAGTAACTGGGCTGAACACTAAGGTCTAAAAAAGCCTCCTGGTTTTCCAGCACTTCTTTGAAGGCTTCTCGTGGGAGTTCTTCCTTCCCCCCTGCCGCAGACTCCATGTGACTCTCGTCTTCATCATCCGCGTCGTGGTCTTCATTGTGTGATGGCTCTTCGTCCTCTTCCTCTTCCTCTTCGTGGTCATCCAAATGCACGCGGTCTTCCTTTGCCGAGGAAATGTCCGGTTCCTCTTTCTCTCGACATGCAGCACCATCTGGATCTTTTTCTACAGTTCCTTCCTCCTCCTCCTCTCCCTCCTCCTCCTCGGGTTTGATGAGCTCGGGCGGCTTCTCGCTTGGTGATTCACGTGGACTCCCAGGTGCACACGGCTCTTCCCTTCTGTTTCCATCCCGAGGCAACGGGGCTTCTGTGGGCTCCCTCACCCCCTGCTCCAGCTCCATGAGAGTTGGGCTGCTTTTACCTTCGGAAATCTCCTTCTGCTCTTCCACTGTGACCTGCTCGTCCGGCTCCATGGGCGTTTCCGGGGGCGTGTACAAGTTCAGTTTAAATCCGGTCTTTCGCTCTTTATTTTGCCTCCATTTGGAGACACCTCGTTTGGTTCCTTTCGGCCATGTTTGCTTGCACTTTAGAGGTTCGGGATTGTCTTTGCTACCTTCTTTCAAGTCATTTGCATCATCATCTGTATTATCTTAATGAAGAGAAGGAGAAGGAAAAAGCGAAGTTAGAAGGCATGCCCAGACAGCGTGACCGTCTCCCTAAACTGCGCGGCCCGCACCACCCTCGGCTCCCTGTGCCGGAGGTAGATGGTAAAGACGATCCCGAGTAACCTGGACTCATGCTGTGGCATAAGCCACCTAAGTGACCTAGGCCTGGGCCACGTCTGAGCTTAACAAATAAGACCTCTCTGATGCACGGTCAGGGGCTCCTGCTGAAAAATCACTCCAAACATCCACAGATCAGGAAACAAGAGGGAAAAGGGAATAAGGCTCCCATTTCTAAATCATCACTGTACTGGAAAAAAGATGAGGACCCTGACTCGTACATCTACCTCAAGTAACTACACGTCTCTTTGGCCACATTCACTAGATTTAAGTGGCTTCACATTACATTATTTACTTTGATTTGAACATTTTCTCTGGCATAAAAATAAGTGATATGCCTCTGAAATAAATGAGTGACTAGACACACAAATATGCATGCGTCATCGTTTTTAGGATCATCAGTTTTGCATGGCACAGCCTACAATGTAAAGACCGGGAAACTCCTGAACATTCAAGACACCAATATTCCTTTCAGTACTATGTTAACCCACAATGTACTTGGGGTCAGTTTGCTACTCAAACATACTATGTGCACCGAGACAAATAGAAAACAAACAAGTCGTAAAATTCCTTTCAGTTCAGGTAACCTTATTTTTCATACCTTCCACCTATGTATCTATCTCAATGAAAACACATTGGGTTATATAGACAGAAACAAACACTATATAAATGCATCCATACAAAGCACCCATACCTTAACATTTTTGATGGCTAAAACCTTCTAGAATCGCCGGTGAACTTAATGGGAAATCTTTGGCAAAACCCTGGTCTGACACGTGGGAATGCCTGGGGTTCACTCACCAGTGCTGAGAAAATGAGTAACAACCAAAAACCGGAAGCAAGCAAGACACCTCCCTCCGCTCTTACGGAAGATGAACATAAAATCTAACCATCAGGCAAGAGATATCCACATTGTGGAATGAAGTGATTTCCAATCCCATCAGTGCACAGCAGGGAGAACTCTACCTCACTTCTGTGATGAAAGGATCGCCCACACTTACCTGCAAGTCTAACTGACTGGCTAAAAACACGTGTCACGTAGAATGGTCCTTGAAATACACCAAGTCTTAGGCCTGAATTAACTATTGACCAAAGAGGTCATGGTTGTTTCTTTTCTATTCACAACAGCAGGTAAGAGCCAATCCAGGGACCCCAGATTCGCTATTCTTTTTTTTGAGAAAGGTTCTCGCTTTGTAGTTCAGGCTGGCCCTGAGCTCACGATGTAGCCCAGGCAAGGCTCAAACTCACAGCAGTCCTCCTGCCTCTGCCTACTGAGTGCTGGGATTATAGGTGTGAGCCACCATTCCTGGTGCTGTGGTGTGTGCTACTGAGTCACCACGCCGGGTATTGCTGCAAGTATTTACTGGGGATCAAACTCGGGACCTTGAGCTCGCAAGGCAGGTGCTGGAACTACTGAGCTAAATCACTGGCCCGATGATTCACTATTCTTTTTTTTTTTTTGAGACAGGGTCTCGCTTTGTGGTTTAGGCTGGCCCTGAGCTTAGCCTCCCACTCACATCACAGCAATCCTCCTGCCTCTGCCTCTCGAGTGCTGGGATAACAGGCGTGAGCCACCACGCCCGGCACTGTGGTATGTGGTACTGGTTGCTGCCGCGCGCATGAGTCTCCACGCCCAGTACTGTATGTGTTTACCAGGGGATCGAACCCGGGTCCTTGCGCTTACAAGACAGGCGCCGGAACCACTGAACCAAATCCCCAGCCCTGATTCACTATTCGTCCCACCAGCTTTTCTAGAACTATCTCCCTAAACCAGAAAATGAGTTTCCTGATAATTATTTTGAATTAAGAAGAGAATCCAGACAGTAACTAAATATGATGGGGCCACAAAGAATTTCTAAAGGTAAACAGCACCAGGCGGAGAAGAGCAATATCTCATCTACATGCTGTGAAGAAGGACACGAAGTGGAGAAGTGGAGATAAGTGCATGCACTCCCACCCCTCAGTTTGTTGTTTGATTTTTTGTTTGTCTAGTTCAAGAACCCAAAGAGCAAGGCCTGGTCTCTGTATTTCTAGGCTGAGATGTCCTCCCTCAGCAACTGTCTGTGGCCACATTCTGTTCTTGAGGAAGTTAAGATCCTACTCTCCTACACTGTCACGAGTCCACTGGGAGGCAGTGCCCAGGCTGACAGGCCAGGGGTGGACGCCGCCAACAGGGTATCAAGGACAATTCACTGGTGGTGCTCCCATTACGTAGAGGACGAGGAAGGAGTGTCCCTGTCAACTCAGGAGGGTCGTTTTCCTGACGCCTGCGAGGTCCTCTCTTGGAGGGTAACAGTACGAGTGAGCCCCGAAGACTGCCGCTCACAGTGCACCCTGCTGATTAAGATGCACCACCGCTTTCCTCCTATGTATCGGGCAGGAAAAAGAGGTACGGCGTGCACTGCTCAGGCCAATGACGACACAGGTATGCCCTGACTTTCAACATCCTCAATGTCAAGAGCACTTTGTCTTCCAACCACGGAAATGCGACTGCTTCTCAGTCTTCACACTTTTCAATGATAAGCCAATTTCTAAACCCGCCCAGAGGCAAGGTATGGTCTTCCAGCAAGAAGGAGCGAGGCTTCCGAGTAAGAAAGGACCGAGGGCGGTTATGTCAGGGCTGCTGGTGCCACTGCACGTGGTGTGCACAGACAGTGGGACCGTCACACCCGCTACTTACCTCTGCAGGGGTCAGCACTCCTAAGGCAGTGATTGTCTTTTCCCTCTTCCAGCTCCGCTGGCCTCTTCTTCCCGGGCTGGGGCTGGAACGCTCTCCTCAGGACCGGCCTCCGGCTCTGCGCCTCCGCCTCCAGCTCTGCCTCCAGCGCACAGGTGGGCTCCAGCTGCGGCATCGGCCTCTCCTCGTCTGAGTGGTCAAAGGGCTCGTTCAGGACCTCTGTGGTCTCCGAAATGGTCTCCGTTGTCACACTGCTGTTGATCCGCCTGCGTTTACGACCCCTTTTCTTCTTCAGTACAAAAGGCCTCTGAAATTAATTGCAAACATAGGCACATCAGAGCTCATGAGAAATTAAATGGGGGAGTCGATGAGCAGGAGACGCGCAATGAAGGCGCGGGTGAGAATCTCACATGTAAAGGCTGCCGTGGAGCCTTTGTACTTAACCTTCCATTTGATGTTTAACATCCCTCTCGGGCTCCGACTACACAGGCGAGTGTTTTCCAAATACAACAGTTGTTTGCTCAAGCAGATGCTTCGAGAGGGAAGGGCCTAGCAGTCTGACTGGAGATTTTCAAAGCTCAGCTTTGCTTTCCTAGCATTTGTGTTCCAAGTGGTACTCGCTGGCTTCAAGATCCTGTACACAACGGACATCTGAAGGTCGTCACAGGCCCTAACGTCTATTAAGTGCTGCAATAATTCACTAGCCATCGGGTCATTCCTTAATACTTTCTAACCGTGTAAGGGACGTGCACTACGTGGAAAGTGTGGCAAACAGGACATTCTGTGACCAGCTTACTTGCCCCCTTTTGGGGACTTCTGGACCTATGAAAGGAGGGGAAAGTTTGAAGAAAGTATTCTATGGCTGGGGCCGGGGAGTTAGCTCAGTGGTTCTGGCGCCTGTCTCGCAAGCGCAAGGACCTGGGTTCGATTCCCCGGTAACCACATAACAATACTGGGTGTGGAGACCCACACCCAGCAGCAACCAGTACCATATACCACAGTGCCGGGCGTGGTGGCTCACGCCTGTAATCCCAGCACTCGGGAGGCAGAGGCAGGAGGATTGCTGTGATGTGAGTTGGAGGCTGAGCTCAGGGCCAGCCTGAACCACAAAGCGGGACCCTGTCTCCAAAAAAAAAAAAAAAAAAGAAAGAAAGAAAGAAAGTATTCTATGGCTTAGAAAGTTAACAAACTGATGTGGTTCTTGGCTGTTGGGATGCAGGGTGATGATAATTTGCAAACATTACTTAATACGCATGACACCTTCAAAAGTTAAAAGAGGCCAGACACGGTACAGCCTGCAGTTCACTACTTCGGAAGGCGGAGGCTGAGGTCCTCGCCTGGGCAACTTCAAGAGACCCTGACTTGAAACAAAACACAATAAAGCAGACCACGAGGAATGTAATCATTATGTCCTGCAAACATTTATCAATGAAAATAGAAATTTAAGATAACAAGATCAAAGGCAGGGGATGAAGCTGAGTGAAGGCCCGGATTCGGTCCCTGGAGTAATATGGGGGACAGGGGACCAAAAAGACAGATGTGGTGGAGTCCATGTGTGATCCAGGAGGCGGAGGAGCTACAGGAACAAGTGGGAGCTCAGCACAGGCAGGTTAAGAGACGGCTGAAACATTCTTTGAAAATGTTGGGAGACGTAGCACAGTCTAATGTCTGGGTTTAATCACCTGAGCATTGAAAGAAAAAAAAGGAAAAAAAAAAAGGCTAAAAGAAATGTGTTTCATCTCTATCCCTAAGACACAATATTTTTTTCTGTTAGTACTGACAGGGTGGCAAAACGACCCTCTAGAATTGTAATAAAATATTATTCACAAGTAAAAAAGTACCTGATGATAAAAATTTCAAATACAATGTAATCTGTTGACAGGGAGTCTCCAGACTGTTGGAAATACAGTAGGAAGAAGGACTAGGGTGAGAAGGCTCAGTGGCAGAGCACTTTCCTAAGTAGGCAACACCCTGGCTTCAATAATATCTCGTACAAGCCAGTTCCGGTGGCATCTGGCTGTGGAAGGCCGAGGCAGGAGGATTACAAATTCAAGCCCAGCCTCGACAACTTAGTAACTCAGAAGGCATAGGTTTAAAAAAAGAAAGGGGATATCGCTTGGTGTGAAGGCCCGGAAATCAATCCCTGGTATCAGGGTAAGAGCCAACTTCCCAGTAGATTATTAAGAATTATTACACTTTACCTTTTCACTCCTCTGAATGTTTCTGAAGAGCACACATAGGCCTGTTGGTCATGCTCTGCAACTCATCTGTGGCTGTGAATTTCCTAGTCTGTGCTGCACTCCTCCTACATCTCTATAGGAACAATACCTGGCCCCGCTTGATGTCACAGACAGAAACGGGACAAAGATAGCGGAACTGGGGCAGCAACTACCTCAAGACAAAAATCAACCGTTCACTTTCTGTACCTCTGGAGACGAGAAGGTGTAATCCAGAGAACTCGTCAGGTTTCCAAGATAGGAAGAGTTCCAGGAGCACTAGTTATCCGCACAGGAGGAATGCCTAAACTACTTTGTAACAACACTATGCCAAGAACAGGAGAAAGAAACAGTGCAGAACACGGGGCTTCCGGGGAGCGGAGGTAAGTCCCCCGGCTTTCCCAGGCCGGAAGGGGTGGTGAAGTGCTCTCGGGGGGGCCCTTTCAAGTCCCATCTGCTACTAACTCTACTGCTGCAGACCAGCAGGTGGCAGTGACTACTAGACCAGGGAGCTGGCCTGTCCCTGGTACCCTGCTGAGGCCGTCAGCAAACACAATCATGACTGGAAGGTAAACAATGATGATATCCGATCCCTAGGCCTGTGTGCACATAAACTGCATTTAAAGTACAGAAAGTGAAACAGATACTGACAGGATACTGGCAATGACAGATAAGATTTAACGGGAAGAGACGCAAAGATTTAAACCTGCCACTTACCTTCCTCTTTATGGCAACTGATTGTGGTTTAGTCAGTCGTGGAGGAGAGCTGTGAATATTTTCTTCTTCCTCCTCTTCTTCCTCCTCCTCCTCCTCCTCCTCCTCTTCCTCCTCCTCATCTTCGTCCTCCTCTTCTTCCTCTTCTTCACTGCTCTCTTTAGCCAGTTCCACCACCTGGCCTCGTTCTGCCCCTGGCCGGCTCTCCGGGGAATGCAAATATTTATTTTTCGATTGTACTTTAGCAGGTGATTGCCTACTGTTCGCTCTAGACGACAGGATTTCTTGCTCCTCCTTTTCCCAGCAGCTGGCTTGTTCCATCAGCCGCTCAGCCTAGGAGGGGAGGGTAAAAATGGCAGCCAGTGAGAGGGCAACTCCGCAGCCAGAGAATCAGCCTCTAAAAACCACCGGCAAAGGGTCTCCAAGTGAGCTTGCATGAGGACAGCCAGCCCGCCAGCCAGCCACGCAGATTCCAGCCGCGTCATCTTGGGACCCCTTGGCATCCGTCAGGATAACAAATCAAAGGAGATTGGGTTTCATGGGATATTTAGCAGTATAAATGATGCAGTTAATTGATTTGAGTCCTTTATCACTACATTACATGCTCACTGGCATGGAGCACTTTAAGCAAGTTCATAAACACAAAGAATCGATTGACACTGCAGCCTCGGAGCACAGCACCAAATCTGATCTGATTACATGCTGTCGAGAGTGAAAAATGCTGCTTTGTGATCAATGATAAATGTTTCATTTTTCATACTCAATCCAATAAAATTATCATGTCTTACCATGCAACCCCAGTTAGGATAAATTAGTGCCATATCATTTCACAAGTGCGCTACACATAAGCAAGTCTTTGACAATGACATTAATGACTTTCGCAGCTTAGGAGAGATGCAAGATTGAAGTTACACCACTTAGGAAAAGAAGCCAATTGCTACCTCTTTTTCAGCTTCTCGCTCTTCTTCAGAAACTGCAACATTAGAAATTAAAATCGGCGTCCACCTCAGACACTCTGGATCAAGTTCATTGGCCCGGGAACAGGTTTTCAGCTTTTCCATGTGGTCCGATATCAGCTTTTCCCTTCTAATGATGACAAACCTGTAACGGGATAAGGGAGAACAAATGCAATCAAAAGCCGCAATTTCATTTCACCTTCACACACTGGCACATGCTAGTTGCTGATATTACCACGGTTAGCAAAACTTAGAAAGTGCATGAGCGCCAGGGTATTGCAAAGTGAAGTACAACAAGCCAAAGAGTACCATTTGCTGTTTTCTTTGTAGGAGAATGGCTTTGTAACACCAGCAAGGGACCCCTTATCTGTATCTGGAATACATGTGCTGAACCTCCAGGGACCCACCTGCCATCCCGCTTATCGATCATGTGGAGGTGCTGCAGAGTGGTGGCGATGTCGTGGGGGCACATGCCCGTCGCTCTGCTGATGGCCTTGATGCTGATGTGCCTCTCGTGGTGGTGGCAGAGGTATTCTAAGATGACACTCTTCCAATAGGCCAGGTACGAGAGACGCCCCAGGTCGGAGAGTGGCTTTTCAGGAGACCCTGCCTGGCCTTCTCTTCTAGAAAGCAAATAGCCTAGGACAGAAGAGCAAAAGCCCACTCAGAGAATACAGGTAGCAACAAGGTCAACATATCACACCAGTGAGGCTCATCTTTCTATGCAAGAAGCTTCTTCCCGGTCAGGGAGTGCAGCACCAGGAAGTTCACACGTCTCCATCTGCAAGTCAGTTCACACAGACAGTGGCGGCCTCGCAAACGTACGCTGTCGTGCGTTTAACAAAGCCTGAAAGCCGAGACTGAAGCCATGACTTCTGGTAAATCTCAACATCCATCTCCTACCAGCTCCAAACTCTTTCAAAAACTCAGTGTCGGGCACTTACTCAGAAATCCCGACCAGGGACCACCCCAAACATTAATGAGCAAGTTGTTTTCCACAGGAAGGACCTAATGACCCTCTGACAGCTGGGTCTTAATAAAAGAGAAGGGCCTCGCTGGGCCCGAGAGTCTCCACAGCCTGTTAGGTTTAACTAGCCGGGTGATCTGAAGATCTGTTTTAGGGCTAATAAAACAATGTCTTTCAAGTCAACTGCTGCAATTCATGTCAGCTCCGCTAGATCCTCTCACCTCTTTCATGGAATTTAATTTATAATTCAACCAAGAACGCCACTCCTACAAATTAAAAAGACACACACAACAAAAAACTCCTCGAATCACTTCAGGCATACTCCAGAAAGCCCAAGCACGTCAAGCTTTTGAACACAGTCTGCAGCGTTGCCGTGAAGCTTCCTTGGCAGAGGGACTTTGAAATGAGGAAAACTTTAGATCCATTTGAAGGAAATGAATTAAAGCTGGCGGCTGTCTCAGTAATTAAGAGCCACTTATGGAGCGGAGAAGAAATGCTGTAAGCTAATGATGTCTACCTTGCCCTAATTATCTACTTTAACAGCCTCACCTTCGTGAACTTCCTAAATTTACACAAACATCAAGCACATACAGCAGGTGGCAGCAGTTACAAATTCATGCTGCTCGGTGAACCACCCAACTCTTTAGCGGTTTTCTTTATCTACATTTCCAAAATGGCTGCATTCTCAAGAATTTCCTCAATTTTGGTTTTTGTGTCACAAGGAGAAACCAGTGCCTCAGACATGTTTTCCCACCTCTCAAAATCACTTCGAATAATGCAGAAACACAGAACAAGAAATCCAACCTGTACACTGTGGGGGTCTAATCACAGCCTCCTGCATCCATGGCTTTAATCTGAATGCTCTTATAAAGAACAGGCATAAATTCAACATTAGCTTTCGCTGAAGTATTTTCACTTGTCTCTTTAATTCATGTTTAACTGCAAAGTATTTGATTAAATGCAAACAAGCACCACCATATTTTATTGTCAAACCACCGGCGGCGAGTCACCCGACTACAGGCGGGGCTCTCGACAGCAGCGCCAGGAATGCGAACACTGATGACCGCTGTGCCGTGCCCTGCCTGAGCCAGCCCTGCCGTGTCCTGCGGGCAGAGGGAAGACCTCTCTCTGCCCGAGGGGGGGGGGCAGCCCAACCCTCAGAACCAGGGTAATTGCCACACCCGTCACCTGCCTCCTAAGCACTTGGCACATGCTGAGAAATGTACTCAGCTGGTGGCCCCAGCTCTGTGCTCCTGGGGGAAAGAACCACAGAGCCATGGGTAAGGGACTCTCCCTCTTTGTCCACAAGATCTCATAATTAAAAGTCCCCTGCAGCGACTGTGGAAATCCTCAGGCCTTCCCGGGTTCTTATCTGAACCCCAGTAGGAACGTAAACTCCTCCTCCTCTCAGCCTGGCAGGAGGACTCTGCACAGATGAAGGGGTGGGAAGACGGCTCGTGCTGTCCCCATCCAAAGGGGCGACCTCACTCAGGAAGCACACGCTCTCCTTTGTACTACCTTCCTTTCCCACAGTTCCTATTTAAGACTGAGAGGAAGCACCCAGAATTCCAGAAAACCTTGTTTTATTTACCTGTCCTTGTTTTGGGACCCCACACGATCAGTTCTCCCTGGTGGCACAGATATGCCTTATCAAGGCCTGGGCCTAAATGGGGGAAGCCACTCAAGTTAGCAGGGCATCCGGGTCTTGGGCATCACGTATACACGAATGTCTCAATACTGGCCACTCCTGCCATATTACATGCTGTCTCCTGGGAACGGACTATAGCCTGTGACTGCTCCTGGCGTGATGACCCGCAGGACAAGGCCTGATGAGCATGGGCATTTGAACTCACTGTTTTCCCCAGCAGCCACCTGGGGAAGCCAAGACTGGGGGAGAGGGAAAAACGCCACCGCACGCTGGCAGGGGTTACCTTCCTGGGTGGTGGGCAAGGTGGAGATCTGACCTCCAAGCAGAACATTTCGGGTGGCTTTTCATGGCCCAGTTCCCAACTCTGCAGACAGCACAAGGCCACTGCAGGACAGAAGGCCCTCAGGGCCTACAGGAAGTTTCTCCCTCGCCACGGCCAGAAAAAAGGGAAGAAAGAACACTTCCACCAAGAGCCACCTGGAAATCTAAGAATCCTCTCTGAAGGAGGGCGTCTGGATGTCAAAGCGAGCCACCCGAGCACCAAAGGATCGCAGATGAGTTTCTCAGGCGTCGTCAGCAGAGTGAAGGCACCTGTCACTTGTTCATCAGACAGATTAGAAAGGAAGCACCTGGCGGCCTCACTGCAGGGTACCGGGGTGGGGGACAGCCCCCACGTCAGCAGCAGGACCGAGACACAGGTTTTCAGTAAGAACCTTCTCGACACTTTCTGCTTCTTCCTATTCTTCTAGGCTCTTCAAAGCATAATAACGATATAGTCCATTGACACAGTAATTTTTGGTGAGAATATTTAACTATTTGAGTAATTATAGAGATGTGGTAGTTTCAGTTATAGCTGTTAAATTTAACTTATCCAAAAAGATTCCAATTAACTGATCTAAGATGCAGGGAAACAAAAAGCGCTTATTCTGGGAGCTGGTGTATTATCCCGAAGCATCTAAAACTAGTACGATACACCCCTGGAGGACAGATTCCCACGGGGCTCTAACGTCTCGTCAAAGCAGGGGACTTTCAACCAGAAAACCTCGACTGCCCTGTGGAAAGCTGGCTGCCTCAGATAGAAGACAGAGTGAGCTGACGTACAGAGAACACATCCCAGGGGCTGCGCACAACTCACCGCCGGCGTGGCAGAGGTGCTGGGGAATGGCGGGGACTAGTGAACTGGGGCCCTGAAATCAAGTCTGAGGGGCGCATAAAGCACATCGGCTGCCCTGAGCCGAGATACGCTGCCTTGTCTGTGTCACTGCAACTCCTCAATCTGGGAGAAGTAAGGTGTGGGTGGCGGGATGCGGCCACACACTTCACCAGGGCGTCTGCTTCAAGGGAGAGGAGAGCTCAGGGTCTACACAGCGAGCCTCCCAGGGAGGGACCCACGTGGGCCTTGCTTCCATCTCCTGATGTTGTCACTTCTCATACCGATTAGCCCCAATACCCCAAGTTCGAAGTGGTTAACTTCCTCCCAAAAACAGAAAACATGGTAGAGAGTTGTCTTCATATAGAAATGTCCATTATGGTAAAGAAGGAACCACTTGGACAAGTCCAAGATTTATTTTTGTAGACCCAGGTTCCCAAATTAATTTAACTCCCAGCATAATGACTGCAAAGTCAACCTTCATGTAGAGGAAAATTATTTCCTTTTAAATGGATGATGATTCAAGATTGAGGCTAAATCATGAGTAGTAAGTATAATGTGCTCAGGAAAGGGCGTGGATGTGGATAATGGGCTGCTGCCACCTTTCATCTGTGCAGAGCTCCATCCCCTACCACCCAAAGCAGACCATAGGATTATCTTCAGACATGGAAGTTTCATTTAGCTACTCAGTCTCAACTCCCATCTGTCAGGATTATGTGAGTTCGAGGTCACCAGCTGCTCTTAGGGGAAGGTAATTTTTGCGGATCACACACCTTTCATCAGAACCAGTTCAGCGGCCCTACAAAAGGCCTGCATCAAACTGGGCAGAGAAACCTGGGGAAAGACACCAGCCAGGGGCGGATGGCACCTCTGAGTGGAGGAAATCTGAACTGTGGAGATGGCAGCGCCGTGGCCTGCACTCACCTGGGTCTGGTTTCGGGGTGAGCAGCACTGTCACTGAGCGGGTGAAGGCACGGTGGCAGTTCAGATAGTGGGAGATGTGCTCGGCAGGCTGCGGCTCCTTGTTTTCAGTTAGTAACGGCTCTGTAATTAGTGCTCTAGGAAGCTGAGCCCCGACCCCTGACAGCGTTTTGAGAGAATAGCAGTGCTCTAAGCGACTTGTGACTACCGGAAACACTTTGTTATGTATTAAAAGATCCCAGCAAAAATAAAAATTCTGAGGGCCGGGAATTTGGCTCACTGGTTACGGCACCTGTCTTGCAAGCGCAAGGGCCCGGGTTCGATCCCCGGTTAACCATATGCAATAATGGATGTGGAGACTCACGCCTGTAATCCCAGCACTCGGGAGGCAGAGGCAGGAGGATTGCTGTGGTGTGAGTTTGAGGCTGAGCTCAGGGCCAGCCTGAACTATAAAGTGAGACCCTCTCTCTCAAAAATAAATAAATAAATAAATAAAAATTCTGAAAATTACTGGATATCTTATCGAGGGATTGGTTTGGAAACTTCAGCTAAGATACTTCTCCAGTTCTATGGGCCTGGTGTGATGTCAGCACAAGACAGGCATTCCTCATTTAAAGGCTGGGTTCTGTTCCTGCGCTTAGGTCTTTAAAAGAGGAACTGTTTTAAAGGAAAACTCCAATTTGACCACTTCCCTCTTACTTGCCTAACTCATATGTGTAGTACTTCAGTGTATAAGAACATAAAACTACAGTACTGTGTCATACAGTACAATCAGCAAGAATTACTCTATAAACCAAGTGAACTGTATTTCCTTCCCCAAAGACAATGAGGTTCTATAAACAAGATGTAGGCAGGCAGGCTGTCAAGCAAGGAAGCTCTGTAAATAACTGACTCGACAGGTCCCCAAGTGTGGCCCCAGAACATCAGCATCAGATCAGCTGGCCACCTGCTAGAGCTGCAGATCTCTGGACCGACCTCAGTCCCGCTGGATCACAAGAGCGGGGCAGGCCCAGCGCCTGTGCCCTAACAAGGGCCCAGAAGATGCCGACAGACAGGAGTCTGGGCACCACTGCTGTCACTCTGCCCTGAGGCTCTTTGACTGGATGAGCAAATGGGAAACTCCTGGAGACGCGGGGCAGGGCAGGGCCCACCAGCCAGGTGGAGGGAGCCGAGGATCCCGCCCAGCTCTGGGTTCCTGGACAACAGGAAGGGGCTCTCCAGAGCCCCGAGCTGCTCAGTCACTGCCGACATCACCAAGCCAACACATCGCCTCTTGCTACAATAGATTCTCACTCGGTTGGTCTGGGCTGGGGCGAAGTTCCTATACTGTGAACCACGTCTGGATATCAAGAGTTGGTAAATCGGTGGCTCTTCAACATCTTCTAAAAATCTTCCATCTTCTAAAAATTTATTTGTGTTTAAGACTCAGAAGAGCTTTTGTGTATAAAGGCTGTATTTATTGAGTTTACAAAGAAATTACAAATATGAATTCATTTAGAGAGACCAATAAACTCATTAATGTGTCACCATTAAATTTTTATGCGAATGCCCTAAATTTTCTAAAATGTAAATAAAACAATGAAAAGAAAAGCACTGTTGTTCATTTTTGCAGATTTCTTCAACTTCTGGTTTTAGAGAAGATAACCTGATTCTCTGATTTGTTTTCATATTCAATCTATTGGTTATCTCTCTATCTACCAGAGATCACGAAGTTTCAGGAAAACACTATTAATTCCTAAAAGAAAGACGGGAAGATGGTCTTACTTTGAAATACCTATGGCTTTGGGGAGTTTCTAGGCTTGCTGTGAGCAGGCATCAGCCCTGTTACCTCTCTGTGCCTCAGAACCCTCACCCACAACATGCTTCCGATAGTGACACTCATTCTTCCAGTTGCCTAGAGAATTAAATGGGTTAATACAAAGCAGGCAAGAGTGCTTGTTACACCATTGTAATCCTGTAAGGGTAAAGATCATCACTCCTCAGCATACGGAGAAAATCAAATCTCAAGGTGATCATCCGGGTAACTAAAGACTCTTACATATGGGAACAAATCAAACTCACACAGAAGAAAGGGGACAAGCTGACCTACACAGTCATATTGGGAAATGCCACCTTCTTTTCCTGCTTTTGCCCTGGGAGCCTGAGACCTCGCCACTGCCTGGGACCGGAGCTCTCCCCCAGCCCCCAGCTAACCACCCAAATATAAATTTAATGAAAGGAAGGAACCACAGAAAACCTTTCTGCCCCAGAATGGTCTTAAAAATGTAGCTACTCCAAGTTCCCAGTGACCACAATTCTGTGTCCACACTCCTGCTGGCCTGGGAGGCCTTTACTTCAAGGCCTGGCCCAAGGGAAGAGCAAGCTGACAGGCCACAGAGACAATGGCTACTGGGCTGTAGCAGAACCCCAGCGACCGGGGGCAAATGTGGCACAGAAGACTCAACTGTGTTCCTGGGAAAGTGGCCGGGGCCAGAGACAGCCGGTCTGACTGTGGGGATGCATGGCGGCCACACCTCTTAGATGGCTCCTCTCAAAGACCCCGCAGGGCCTGGCGAACACTCCAGTGCTGACCTGTGAAGGGGCCACAGTCTTTCTTACTGAACGATCCCCACCCTCCTTAGCAGCTTCCTCTGGGTGTCCCTGGGAGCTGCCGTGCAGTGTGAAGAGCTCACAGGTTACACTGGGGGTCACTGGGTACTTCTTGCAGCTTTCTTGGGGTAGGGGACTCCCTCAAAGGGGTGGCCAATCTGTACAGCAGCTACCGAGGACAAGGTGACTGTCCAGACACAAGGCAGATTGGGAAGAAGGGTACAAGGCCAGAGACAAAGCACTGTAACATCCCTACACCCAGACATAAGGCAGTGGTACTTTAACTTTCATCTAGTCATTAAGAATGAGCTCTCTTCTGTTCTTCTCCCTGTCCTCTGATCTAGACCATGATTTGTTAATTTTTCCTTCAGCAGTGGGGATTGAACTCTGGCCCTTGTGCTTCCCAAGGTGATGTGGTATCACTTGAGCTAAATCCCCGGCCTCTCTAGCCCATGACTTGCAACTCTGGCTATCCATGAAAATCACTTGGGGGATTTAAAAAAACCTTCCAATGCTTGTCCCACCAAACCTCATACTCTTGCCTATTTCGGTCAGTCTGGTTTCAAATGTGTGTGTGTGGGGGGGGTGATGCTAACGCACCCCCGCAGCTTGAACCACTCTCGGTACATGCACAACTAACTGTCTCGCTGGGTGGCTCAGTATTAATTGTATTAGTGAAAGGTCCAATGAAAGTGATTACATCTGTTTGTAGGACCAGTGGTTCAAGCCTTCCGCTGGGGAGACACACGGATCATGTAGGTGAAGGTCCATGCGGATAGTCCTCAGGATGAGTAGGAAAAGGGGGGACAGCACTAACTCCACCGATCCATTTGTGCCACCCTGCATGGCTGGGGATGGCAGAACTGGGGAAATGAGTCAGTAAGGGTTGAGGCAAGGGATGGCTGGCTATTGGCAAAGAGAGTCCTGTGGCCCACTTCCCAGAGGACTGACTGAGTTAAACAAGCAGCTAAAGGAGTACTCATTAGTGTGTGGTGTGTCATGACAAACAAGGACCTAGTCTAGTATGACTGCACGGGTCCACAGTGCCTCACCTGTGAGCTGCCATTAAAGGCACCCTAGGTACCTCCCCGAAAGGAAGGCTGGGGGCTCCGAGACAGTTCCCTCTATTATCATCTAACCCACACCAGCGAACAGCACAGGGACCCGATTTACACCGCTGTGGGTGCTGCCCCGGGTCTGGAAGACAGGATGGCTGGAGGAGCAACCTTCCTTTCCACCTGCTCTGCCAGGAGCCCCCCAAAATCCTGTGCATGGGCATGTGTGTGTGTGCCAGCTGTAATTTTTAAAAATAGGACAAAATATGCAGCAATTTCCAACTCTGGATGATGAGCGTTCGCACAGCAAACACGAACACACAGCTAGACCAAAGAAAGAAGCAGGAGTACAAACCTCTTTCAAATTTCCCTTTGTTTTCAAACAAGAGCACACTTCAAGAGGGAGTTGTCAGTCTTTGAGTCAAATTTCTCAAATCAAAGCGCGGCCTGATCTCCGATTCCAAGTGTAATGCTAAGAAGCACATCTGTTCCTTAGGTTATCTAGACAGACCCCTCTACTTGTCTTTTCATTTATCTTTTAGCTCCCAAATGTTCTTCAGTGTGATCTGAAGTAATAGTCTCTGGCAGCGAATGCCTGTGCCCACACGCAGCCTTTCTACGGCGCCCATTTCCACAGGGAGCTGCACACACAAGGAGAGAGTATGAGGGCTGGGGCGCGATGGGCTTTTGGTTAAGTGACTGTCCCCTTGTCCATGGATTTGGTGTCACAGAGCCATCCAGCCCATAAGGGTGGAAAACTTAGAAAACCCAAACTGGCTATAGATAACAGCTGCTAGGAAAACAAAACGCAAAAGCATCACTACCAGTATTAAGACATCGGGGACTTCTCCATCAGGACTGGGCGCTTCTCTAAGCCCCCTGAATAAGCCACTGTTTGACTCTTAAAAACCCAGCAGAAGGGAGGGTTGAGACTTTGATAACAATATCTTAGTGTCAGCACAGCATCAGACACGATATCCCAGAATTACCTCGTAAGCCTTTAGATTATGTGGTCATTGTTAAAGAATTTCCATTCAGTTTTCCATGAATTAGAATGGTTTAGTATTGTGTTCAATAATTATGTGCCTAACAAGGTACCAGGTATCGTTCCAGTTCGGATGTACAGAAGCATGCCATTTTCCATATTAACAAGAAGAGGCTGAGAGAGTTTATTTCGTTAACTAGTCTGCAACTGCTGAAAACGAGAACCACAAACTACATTCCACAGGAGTTTAAAGATATGTAATAGCTAAAGTTCATCTAAAAAAAAAATCAATTCAATATACTACACTGCAAGCAATCAATCACACTGCAATCATCATTTACAAATCAAAGTACAACGCAGATACTCACAGGGGGCGCATCTAACTAGGTGGGAGGGTGTTATTATGGACCATCAGATTGGAGCAGACTGAAATGGGAAATTAGGTTACTGTCTCTTGTAATTACCCTGCTTGAGAACAGAAACAAACTTCCTGTATAATTTTGCAGGAGAATGGAGATGATGATACAGAATCGCTTTTGAGATGGTTTAACCTTTCAGTGGTTATTTCACTGTGTGTGATGAGGTCAGAAAAAGTTTACCCTTGATTTATGAAAAGGGAGCGGGGAGAGGTTTCAAAGAAAATACTCTAAAAAGCTCTGGATTTCTAGTTAAATCTGGTGATTTCTTTTTCAGGAAAGATTGGTTGAATTTTTTTGGGCAAAATAGTGTTTAAAACAGATTCATAGGCACCATTCCTCTTATTTCTTCTCTAAACACATTTGTTATGGTCTGCAAATTTTTAACTGGATGCCAGAGGAAAGCTGCAGGGGTGGAAGGCTGTCGGGGAACTCAGACGCATCCTCTGCTTTGGTAGGGAAAATCTTATTAGCTTCCTGAATTTCATGGGCAAAAGTTCCAGGACTGGGCAAACTGTAGGGCCGGACTTCAAATTTACAGAGAATCATCTCTGTAAGAAGAAAGCCTGTTCTGTCAGTGAGTAATCACCAGGGCTTCGTTTCAGCACACATTTTTCACTCCCATTCTTATAATCTAATTTTTGATGTAGGTCTCATTTTGGGACTAGGAATTGAACTCTGGACCTTGCACTTACCAGTCAAGTACAACACCACTGAGCTACATCCCTGGCTCCGTACTTTTCTCTTCCGCAAGCACTGTTTCTATTGCCAAAATATCTGCTGTGAATTTAATAATTGCTCAGGACAGCACACCCCTAGAAGAAAGGGCAATTTCCTAGCCATGACTTAGGAGTACATTTTCGCCAGGATTGTTTTCTTCCACCTTGGATCCTCATAGAATATGAACAAGAGCTTATCAGGCTTAGCCTTTTCTCCTCATCTCTTTGGCCTCAATGATGTTGTTTTTTTTCCCTTTGCCCCGTCTTACTATGTACTGTGGTCCCTTGCCCAAATCCTCCATTTCATCTCCATTCTGTTAACAAACTCAGTTGTGTTTCCCGAAGCTGAGACTATAAGCAAAACTAGTGGAAGTCTGCTCTCTGGTGAACTGCATTCAGCGCATGAAGCACAGGACTCCAAACAATTTCAGTGTACCTCCTCCAAATAAAAATGGTCTTTTCAAAGACTGACATGGTGCTGATGTCATTACACTCAATACTTGTGCAACCCTGTTTTCTACTTACAACAGTAAAGGTGAAAAACACCAGTGACATAATGCCACCTCAATAAATAAAAAAGCTGCCCACTTTAAGGGTTTTAAAAACCCATGCACCACAGGTGCTAAGACAAGCTCTACAGGGTATCTCCCATTTTAAGAGAACTGCTTCTTAAAAACTATATAAAACAGGGGCCGGAGATATGGCTCAGTGGTTCCAGTGCCTGTCTTGCAAGCGCAAAGACCCAGGTTCGATCCCCCGAAACCACATCACAATACTGGGCGTGGAGACTCACCCCAGCACCAATCAGTACCACATACCACAGTGCTGGATGTGGTGGCTCATGCCTGTAATTCCACCACTTGGGAGGCAGAGGCAGGAGGATTGCTGTGATGTGAGTTGGAGGCTGAGCTCAGGGCCAGCCTGAACCACAAAGCGAGACCCTATCTCAAAAAAAAAAAAAAAAAAAAAAAACTATGCAAAACAAAAGACCACGGGCCAATATAAAACCTTTCACTTATCCCAGCCAATCATCCCTCCTTTACTCAGCCTCACAGGTAACAATTATCTGAATTATTTTAGTAAACTTGTTTTCATATATTTATATAGTATTTTTGTAGTTCAGTTCAGCTATATAATACTTTTGTAGTTCAGGCTGGCCCTGAGCTCAGCCTGGAACTCACAGCAGTCCTCCTGCCTGTGTCTCCTGAGTGATGGGGTTACAGGTGTGAGCCATCACCCCCAGCACTGTGGTATGTGGTGCTGATTGCTGCTGGGCGTGAGACTCCATGCCCAGTATTGTTGTATGTGGTTCTCGGGGACTGAATCCGGGCCCTTGCACTCGTAAGGCAGGCGCAGAAACCAGTGAGCTAAAACCCTGGCCCATTTTCTTATATTTTTAACCACTAAAACATACTTGGTACTAAAACAGTCCTGTCCATTAAAATTATTTTTTTTCAATTCTGCCTCATTTAACTTTGGGTACCTGCCTCTTCTTTTCCTTCCAACTTATCTGCACGTGAAACCAGGGTACTCTGACCTCTTGACCCCCAGAGTGTCCTTCCATCCTCTTCACTGCGCACCCTCCATAGCTGCAGCCCAGGCCTGGGCAGACCTGAGTCCCATATCTTGAGCAGGATGTTCATTTCCCTTTTTGTGATGTTGGCAGCTGTTGATGTTCAATGTCAAGACTGATTAATTCACAGGGGACAGTACATAAGGTAATACATTCTCCTTCACGTGCTCCTTGGTGACCCTGTGGTATATTTCATTTAAGAAAGGCAGGATAAATACTTCCATTTGCCAATTTTCAAGACAATGAACAAAGTGACTCTTGTCTTCTGTTACCTTAGTTTGGTTTTCACTATGACGACGAACTTGTGAATTTAAACATTTGAGAACTGCCATCACCTGGCATTATCTTTATAATGTATTTATTGTCCAGCTTCTTTAGGCCAATTTCTGAGTACTTATGACATGACCCTGTTAACTGTTGCTTCCTTGCTGCTGAGTGTGACAGGAAGTGTGACACTTTCTATTTCAGAACAAACTCCTCTACTTCTCCTGAACTGATGACTCAATCTGCCCGAAGACAAGTTTCTCACTAGGGTAAAGGTCACCTCTAGAACACTCCCCACACTTTTAGCAGTACTTTTTCAATACCGTCTACCGTGTAATTATAGTGTGTGTTTATTTCCATGTGGACAAATGGCTATATGTATAACGGACGACTTAATTCACTTAATTATTTTTGTACACCCTGGAAACATTAATGAAAAATAATTTTGTTGAAAACAACTTCATCTTTGATGTCAACCCAGAACCAGACTCAATATAAATAATTACAAAGCAGAAGTTTTCACTCTGGTAAATATGAAAATGTAGTATGAATAATAGAGTGAAAACATGTTATCCACAAATCTATGAGGAAGGGAAAAAAAAAATCAGATTTCTAACTAGTATGTTTTTAACAATTCTAAACAAGGAAAATGTTTTGTTTTACCTTTTCTTTTGATACCCGGTATCGAACTCAGGACCTTGTGCTTGCCAGACAGGTGAGGTATATTTTACATTAACAAAACAAAACAAAACACCTAACAAACAAAAAAGTACATCACGGCCATCTGAAGTTTTGACAGCATTGTATAGAAATAGTATCATTAAAGAGATTAAGCAAATGTTTATCTTAGCATTATTTTACACAAAATATAATGTCTCTGCTGTAAATTTTTAGTTTTTTAAAATTTAGTTTTTTGAAACAGGGTCTCACTTTGTAGTTCAGGCTGGTTCTGACTCAACCTCCAACTCGGCAATTCTCCTGCCTCTGCCTCCCGAGTGCTGGGATTACAAGCATGAGCCCCCACGCCCGGCCCTGTGGTATGTGGTACTGACTGCTAATGGGCACGAGTCACCATGCCTGACCTTGTACGCGGTTTACTGGTGACCAAAGCCGGGCCCTTGTGCTTGCAAGGCAGGCACCGAAGCCACTGAGCTAAATCTTCGGCCCATCTACTTTAAAATTTAAAAATCCAAACGAGGTACAGGCTAGTTGTTAACCAATCAGAATAAAACCTTTCCTGATCTTGTTTTAACAGTGGAAAATGAATCATTTTATATAAGAAAATGGAGAAGGGAGTTGGAAGCACTTCCCAGTCCACACTCCAGAGCCCAATCTGCTTGGGCGACAGGGCTGAGGACAGATGCGTCTGGTGTGTGACCCGACCTCTTCTCCCCAAAGGTAAGGGCTGGATCCTTCATCTCGACCTCTCCAGTGGCCCAGAACACTGTACATAAAGCACATTCGCAGAAGAAAGAGATGCGGGGCAGTTAAATTGGGGTGAGGCTGTCCTGAGATCAAGCACAGATTCTACCTCGTTGGTGTAGGCTGACAGTGACAGAATGAGGAGTCGGCTGGATTCAGGCACACACGAACTCCCTCATCCAGCCTTTCTTGTGCATTCACTATGTGCTATGAACCTTGCTTACAGCAGGGAGATCGCCAGGCCCTGTCCTCTGCACAGTGCTGCTTAGGTCCCACTTCCTGCGGGGAACCAGGTTATTCCTTTACTAATGATGCTAGCAAAAGCCGCCGTGTAGTGGGTTTCACCACCATGAACGCCCATCGGTGTTTGAAACCCAAACAAACAAAAGATTGGTCTAAAAAAATAAATCCACCTGCTTGCCAAAACTTGAAAAATTCACAGCTATGGAAAGCAAAACAGTAGCTTTCAGAAGAAAAAAATGAGAGACTGCAGACCGTATGTTTCCTATTTACAATGTTTTCATTGAAGCAATGAATACAAACTATTCTATAAGAGCCATTTATTTGCACTTATTTATGACAAGCTAAGTTTAAAAAAAGATACATAAATAAATTGTCGGCTGCACTGCCTCATGCAACTCATTTCAATGTATTCAGTAACAGTCAACCTCTGAATAAATCACAGAGCTCAATTTCCAACTTGATGTTATCTTTAGCATATTAGAATATATCGTACTTCTGCTCAATGTAATGACACAGTAAGGGCAGCGGCTTTTTACTACAACATATTATAATGAGAAAATAAGGAGAAACAGCCATTTTCCTTATTATATTACAGACTGGAATCCTATTAAAACATATGTCATCATTACACTTGATTACCCAGATCAAAACAAGCCATCCGAATCCCAGCAAAGGCCCGAGGACACAGCTGCTGTGGCCCAGTCTCCCCTGGTGGCGGTCACTGTGGGGAAAAGGCGGCGACAACCTGAGCACTGTTCGCAGGCACAACTTGCTCCTCTTTAATGCTCGCCTGCACTGGGCTGGCTCACCTAGGAGAAAGGCGGCTCGAAAAGCCAGAGAGATTTCTGGACAGCATCAGAGGCCAACTGGACGTAAGAGTTTTTCTTCCAAAATAAATGCACTAAGAAATGAATTATCTAATAGAAGCAAAGTAAGAAAAAGATACGAGGCGTTTCACCCAACTGTGTGTAAGTGTGGGCTGGGTTATAGCTCGGCTTTCGCTGTCCGGTATTCTAGACAGAGCCTGGGCTCCAGCAAAAAAAAAAAAGTCTAGGCCTCACAAGTAAGTCACTGTGTTTTTTCTTGCTAAGAATCCTAGGCAAGAAGAGAAGGCATGTTAAAAAAGTTCTTCCAAGGGCCGGGGAGTTAGCTCAGTGGTTCTGGCGCCTGTCTCACAAGCGCAAGGGCCCGGGTTCGATTCCCCGGTAACCACATAACAATACTGGGTGTGGAGACCCACATCCAGCAGCAACCAGTACCACATACCACAGTGCCGGGCGTGGTGGCTCACGCCTGTAATCCCAGCACTCGGGAGGCAGAGGCAGGAGGATTGTGATGTGAGTTTGAG
Source organism: Petromus typicus (assembly GCA_004026965.1). Classification (NCBI taxonomy): domain Eukaryota; kingdom Metazoa; phylum Chordata; class Mammalia; order Rodentia; family Petromuridae; genus Petromus; species Petromus typicus. Next base: position 72,441 of record PVIR01005258.1, read on the forward strand.
GCTGAGCTGAGGGCACAAACCACAAAGCGAACACAAACCTGAACCACAAAGCGAGACCCTGTCTCCAAAAAACCTAAAAAAAAAAAAAAAAAAAAAAAAAAAAAAAAAAAAAAAAAAGTTCTTCCAAGCCAATCATTTAACATTACCTAGTCGACAAATAACAAAGATCTGCTAAGTGTCAGGTTCTTCCAGGAAGTGAGGAAGCAGTGGAGGACAGTCCACGCTGTGGAGAAGCCTCCTTCTGGTGAAGGACATGGACAAACACCAACATTATACACAAGTCTACTCGGGTTTCTAAATGACTTCCTGCCCGGTCAGCCTATGGTTGCTTTGTTTTGTTCTGAGGTCAGTGCCAGTAAAATGGGATAAGTGACACATCATCACGGTCCTCCAAAGAAGTCTTTCACGGTCCTCCAAAGAAGTCTTTATCATGCTTGGCATGCAGAAGTAAAAAAATGAGAGAAAGTGAGATATTCATCTTGCAGCCTCCCCTGGAGAGTTTATGTCCCAGGTGGGCGCTTTGTGATCTTTACCCTGTCACGGATAGAATTGACATGGCTGCCAGTGAAAATAGGAGGAAGCGACAAGCGCTGAAAATGGCCGTGCCAGGCAGGAAGAGAACAGCACCTCCACCCACTCGAACCCACCTTACGTCACCCTTGGGGAAAGAGAGCGGCACGGCAGCTGCACTGTGCAGAGCAGCCTAGAACACGTCCCCTGCAGAGAAACTGCTTGCTGTGATGTTGCCTTGACTCAGAGAGTGTGCTAACTAACGGCCCTGATTCCTCAGGGCTGGCCAACAGCAGACAGATACAGCCATCAGTGTCAAGACTTTATTCCAAA
>PVIR01005259.1:9551-72747 GCA_004026965.1 Petromus typicus
ACCCGGGTTCGATTCCCCGATAACCACATAACAATACTGGGTGTGGAGACCCACACCCAGCAGCAACCAGTACCACATACCACAGTGCCGGGCGTGGTGGCTCACGCCTGTAATCCCAGCACTCGGGAGGCAGAGGCAGGAGGATTGTGATGTGAGTTGGAGGCTGAGCTCAGGGCCAGCCTGAACCACAAAGCGAGACAGGTAAAAAAAAAAAAAAAAAAGTCCCCAGGAATATATGTTTATATTATATGCAAATATTATGATATTCTATTATGAGATTTGAACCGTACAATCTGCAAATTTCAGTATCCAGCGAGGTCCCTGACACAGTGCTGGATGGACAGCAAAGAACGACCGGGTGTGTCAGGGAAAGGGTAGCTAATTCTCCAGGGACCTAAGGTTAATCCAAGAAACCTGGGCTCAGTGATAGCCACGCTCATGTCTGCCTCTTGGATGTGCGCCCTCCAGCATCGTACTAACTAGTGTTTCGCCTCCGTAACTAAGACTAACGGAGGCCAGCGCCTGAACCACCATCTAGATGACAGTGATGTCAGGAGCTGTCACCGAACTGTTCCCTCACATCTGAGGGCGCTCGGAAAGGACTGCGAGTGGTCACTCGGGCTTTAAAGTAATGTTCTTTCCATTAAGATAGAAGAAACCTAGTTATCCAAAAATTGTATACTCAGTCTACAAACCTTGTTTTTCTGTTTATAAATGAAGAAAGATAAGCACAATGGCCTTTAATTTGCTTTGGGTAATGAGCTATTAATTCAACTTGAAAACACTAAGCTCCCTTAAAAATCATTTGCAAATGTAATTAATTAAATTCCATAAACAATTTGAACTCTATTATAATTGTAACATATTACATTTTCCTTACGAGCACTTTTGCTGTTGAACAAAACAAACTTGTAACTTTAACTAGCAAAATATCTTCAACTAATAATTTTTTAAGTCTAAGAAATAAAATTCATCACTAGTTTCCTTTAAAATCTCAGTAATATTCACAAAAACCATCATCAGACTTTTCTCTTTTCAACTTAAAAAGAATCACAAGTCTAAATTCTATTACCTATTTAAAACTGGAAGCTTCAGACAAGATTTTAAAGAAATGAATAGAGATATCCTTCAGTTAATGACCGCGTTATGGTCACATGACTAGGTCGCTACATGAGTTGATCGCTAAATGAGGGATTGTATATAACGTGTAGATTACAATAGTCAAAACAAATAAATGGTGAAAAGAAACTACATCTTGATGACTTTGATTTTTATTTGCACAACTCTTACATGTAGTACAGTAATGCACAACAGAATATAAAACTACACTACTGAGTTGTGCAGTACAATCAGCAAGAACTAAGGTCTTATATAAACAAGGTATACTGTACAAAAAAAGACACTGAGGGTCCATAAACAGGATGTACAGAAATGTACAAAAAAAAAAAGGCTGTAAATCAGAAGCAGTTTGCCTTGATCGTAAGTCAAACAGTCGTTAAACAGAGGTAGATCGTTAAACAAAGAATGTCATACACAGATTATCCCTAAACTTAACATGAAAGTTTTGGTCTTTACAGGCTCACCTTGTCCATCACCATCATTGTTAAACCTAAACTGCTGTCCCAGAGTAAAGTGTTTCTGAAGAAGTGGACACCATTTCCAGCAAGCTGTGCGCCACCTTCTGGAAACTGGCGGCACTGCACATGGCACAGTGGCCCTTTCTGTCGGAGTCAAGACTGAAGAGTGCAGATCTGGTTGCCACTGAGTCCAGAAAGCCACAGTTTCACCCTCCAGGCCTTTCTTACAGTTGCAGTGACATCAGCGGGCCTCAGGTCCATTCCTTTCTGACAAAACTGGGGTTCTAAGCCAGGCTTGCTGGGCACGCAGCCCCTTACTCGAGTCTTCCGTACTCCGCTAGTTTTCACTCACTCTGTCGGGGGTGGCCTCACATTCTCTGTGACCATTTCCTGGCCCCAGTTTTTTTTAATGGAGTCAGTTAACTTACTTCTCGTCTGAGCTGTGTCTTGCTGACTTCTACCACAGCCTGGAGGTCACTCCAAGGAACCTCGTTTTCCCATAGGTGTAACTCAGCTCAGAGGTCGAAGGGGCGGGGACCTTTCCTCACACGACAGATGGCCTTTGATCCTGACTGGCTCAGTCCTGTTGCAGGGACACTATACCGGACATCCACACATAAAGGACAGCTTCATTTTGGATCACAGGTTCAGAAGTTTTAGTCTACAGTTGGAGGGTTTGAATATAGAAATGGTGTGCGGAAGAGCCTGCCATGGAGAAAGCTCCTCCCATCATGGCCGCCAGGAACCAGAGAGAATACGGAGGCCTAAGGAAAGGCCTCCCTTGTGCCCCGTGCATGACCTCCTCTAATCAGGCCCCACTTCTTCAGCACGTCAACTCAAGCACCCCATGATCCAGCCACCTCCCAAAAGCCCTTCTCTGAGCACACGGGGCTTTGGGAGAACACTCTAGATCTACACCATAACACTTATTTGGCACTCACTGTTGCTGATACGGTGCCCCTGGAACAGTTAGCGAGGGTACCAAGGTGCACAGGCTGGGGGTGGGAGGGGAGGAAGCCGCAGGAGAGGGGTCGAGAGTGTTCAGGGGACAGGAGCACCAGCGCCCTCTAGAGGGAAGATGTCAAGTGCCAGGGCCAGGCTGTGTGGGCAGGGCGGCACAGAAGATGGAAACGCCCTGCCCTGCCCCCACTCTGGCATCACGCTGGGCTCCCAGGTAGCCGCGCAGCCTTCAGGGAGGGATATCCACTCCCACCTCCCAGCGCCAACCCAAGGAACTTTTCCGCAGTCTTGCAGAGGCACAGTCAGGTGCAATTTGAAAAGTGCTATTTCTAGGGGGCCGGGGAGTTAGCTCAGTGGTTCCGGCGCCTGTCTTGCAAGCGCAAGGGCCCGGGTTCGATTCCCTGGTAACCACATAACAATACTGGGTGTGGGACACCCAGCAGCAACCAGTACCACATACCACAGTGCCGGGCGTGGTGGCTCATGCCTGTAATCCCAGCACTCGGGAGGCAGAGGCAGGAGGATTGTGATGTGAGTTGGAGGTTGAGCTCAGGGCCCGCCTGAACCACAAAGCGAGACCCTGTCTCAAAAAACCTAAAAAAAAAAAAAAAAGAAAAGTGCTATTTCTAGATCAATATATTCTATGTGGCAAAGCTCTGCAGGCTGAGTCATGCTAGGCCAGTTGGGAGCTGTGGGTCCCTGAGCCACTTCCTTCACTTCTGTAAACCTCAGGCTTCTTTGTCTATAAAGTGAGAATGGACTTCTTACCCACCAGGATAGGTGAACCAAGGACAGCAGCTGTTACTCCAGCCAAGACCTCCTATTCCCCATCTGTAAAATGTGTGTGAGAATGGTAAGCTACTGGGAGTGAAGACATATTATAGAACTGAAATAGATGGGGAAATGGCCTCTGAGTTCAGGGGCATTGGAAGGTCACAGCTGGCTCAGTCTGCACAGGTATCCACCCAGGAGAGCCGCTTAGGATCACCTAGTTCATCCTGTGCACTAGGATAGCCGTGTCTGCCCGAACTGCCAGCAGAGGGCGCTGCCACACCACATAGACTGCCGCTCTGAGGCTGTCCAGCTGTCAAAACCTCTCGAGTGTGGGCGCTGGAATTTGGGCTGTGTGGGGGTAGCAGGTGGTCGCTGGAGCTGCCTGACTGAGGCCCGGGAGGTTCAGTGTGTCTGGAGGCTGCCTACGGGTCACGGGCAGGTCTGGGGCCCTTGCCCCCCAGAATCAGTGACCACTGCAGGCTGCAGGTTTGGGGCATCTCAGCCAGGGGGCGCTCAGACACTAGGCAGGCATCTGCTTCTCCCCGTGAGGCCTCGGGACTCGGGAGGCCCCGGTGACAGCACAGTGGGGGTGAGCAGGGGAGCCGGGCTGTGCTCTCACTGGCTTGACTGACACAGGTGCTGCGCTCTCGGCTCCTGCCCCTTACTCACACTGGCTTCTTCACACAGGTCCCCCGAGCACTATGTCACCAATCGCCTAGATTTGCCAGATAATGCACTGCCCCATTGGGAGACAATGCTGGGCACATGGGACTGAGCCACATCAGTACGGGTCCTGGTGAGAGGCCAGAACCAGAAAGACAAAGCCATCGCAGCCAGAGTGGCCGAAGGACAGAGGGACAGGAGGCCACAGGGCAGAGTTATGGAGTCTCTCTGGAGAACATTAGCAGAGGAGCTTTGGGCCAGGAGAGGGCAGAGCCCAGGTAAGAGTCAGGAGGGGTCGGAGGAGCCTGGGAGACTGAAGGTGCTCCAGAGCCCATGGCAGGCACAGAACTGGCACCGTGGAGCAGTGGCAGGTGAACACACCTGGACACACATGGCTCTGGCTCGGGCTCCTCCTCTATGACATGTAACGCTGGTTTAGTCGCTGGAGTTCTAGCTCCTCCTTGGGCTGAAGGCCTCGCTCATGGGCGTGCCGTGAGGGTTACCACCTGCTCACGCTGTTACTTTAAATAATAAGTGAGTGCTTCCTATGTGCCCGGCTCTGTGGCTATTTCTCTACCTACTGCATGTCTGCTACCTTCACGGGACAGCCTCAAGTAGCCTACCACTTTCGCACCCATTCTACAGACGAGGAAACGGGGACACAGCTTCGAGGCAATGGGCTGCTGTCCTAAGCTCTAAGGACCAGGATCCGGCGTGGGAGAGGTGGGGGGCGGGGCGCGCAGGGCCCCGCAGGGTGTGTAGTTCATGCATGGCTGGGGGGTCTGGGCCCAGCCTTCCGGGGGAGTGCGCCGGCCGTGCACGCCGACCCAGCAGCCCCTCCTGGCCGCGGCCACCCGGGGTCGGGCTCTGGGCGATGCCTGGTGAAAGGCAGAGCCGGGGAGGCGCCTTCCACAGCGTGTAAATGTGTCCCTCGCCGCGCCCGCTTCTGCTGAGCCCCCGGCGCGCACAGACAGAAGTTGTGTACACAGGATTTTAGTATTTCCTCTCCGGCTCCAGCCCCAATTTGAGCGCCTGTAAAAGCTTGAACGCCGTCCAGTGCGGCGTGGTTTGCCGGGCCGGCTCCCGGCGCTGAGTCAAAGCAGCCCACACAGGACCCGGGCGCCTGCGGGGGGCGGGGCGCGCGGCGCCGGCGCGGGGGGCGGGGGCGGGCGGGGCGCCCACACCCGGAGCAGGGCGCCGCCGCCTGCCAGCCGCCCCGCGCCCCGGGCCGACCGCGGGACCCGTGCACGCATGGGCCGAAGCGAAGCGCAACTGCAAGACCCACTCTTCCCGCGGAGCCTGGGTGGGCTGGACGCTCCCTGTGGACGGGAGGCCCAGCCACATGGCTTCTCTGGGGCTGGAGGATTCTTGTCTCAGAATTTTAAGTGTGCCTCAGCGCCATCCTCCCTGCCTGAAGTCAGCCAGAGTTTCCTGACCAGCTGGGCAAGTCTGCAACTCTCCAGCTCTCTGGGCATAGAGTCCCTGACCTGTGAATCCCAGGGCGCCCTGGGACTCCAGCTGCAGCATGTTGGAGTCGGCCTGGCCGGTGCGGGACGTGCACAACCAGGCTGTCGTGAGAGGAGGCCTGAGTTTCAGAGCCCTGCAGGAGGCCGGCCAGGCTGGACAAGGGGGGCTGCTCATGAGTCTTCATGGGCAGTTCACACCCTGAGCCCTGGGGCCTCTGTGGACCCACCCAAGTCAGACAGGTCCTGGAGCTCACGGTGGGGTCGCTGTAGACAGGTTGAGCTGTCCTCTGGGCACGCCACTGTGCAGCTTTGATATCCCACTCTCTGGAATCAGTCATGCGTATATAGGAGTTCGTGTGTTGTTTGGAGCTAAATCTGGCCAGAACCAAACTCAATGGCTTGAAGCTACACAAAACGTTTTTGTTTGTCTTTACGGTTATCAGTAGGAATAATTGCACTAATAAGTATTAATATTGATGTGTTTATGACAGAGACTGCCCAATATCCTATTAGAGGGAGGGAGGTTATAAAAGAAACGCCCTGGGCCGGGGAGTTAGCTCAGTGGTTCCGGCGCCTGTCTTGCAAGCACAAGGGCCCGGGTTCGATTCCCCGGTAACCACATAACAATACTGGGTGTGGAGACCCGCAACCAGTACCACATACCACAGTGCCGGGCATGGTGGCTCACGCCTGTAATCCCAGCACTCAGGAGGCAGAGGCAGGAGGATTGTGATGTGAGTTTGAGGCTGAGCTCAGGGCCAGCCTGAACCACAAAGCGAGATCCTGTCTCAAAAAACCTAAAAAAAAATAATAATAATTAAAAAAAGAAACGCCCTAACATTATATGACTTTTCTTTCTTTCTTTTTTGTACTAAGGATCAAACTCAGGGCCTTGGGCTCACTGAGCTAAATCCTCCTTTAAGTACAATCATCTTCAAAATCTCCTAGCCCCAAGGGTTTTCTGTGACCCTGTGAAAACCAAGAGAGGCAGTGATTCCAGTGTTTCTACATGGAGTTCCTCGTGGTGAAATTCTGGACATGGGACCTCAGTTCATCGAGGTATCCAGCCACACCCTTGTGGGAGCGTCCTGTAGAACCCAGAGTGATTTTAATGGTTAAATACGTGGACGCTTCTGTGCAATACGATCCTCAAAGCATGTTTCTTTATGTGTGGCCGAAGGAATTTTTTGTTGTCTTATTTCAAAACAATTACAGATTCACAGGAAGGTACAAAGACTGCACACAGGGAGATCTCACTACCTTCGCCCAGGCTCTTTTAACAGTGCCTTTCGCAGAGTAGAATTTTCCATCTTAATGAGGTCCGGGTTATCAAGAATTCCTTTTGTGGGCTATGTTCGGCACCAGGAGCTCTTTGCCCAGCTGTAGACCTCAGAGATTTTCCTTTACACTTAGCTGTCTAGCTTTGCAATTGAGCTCATTTACGTCCGTGATCCATTTGGCCTTCTTGTATAATGTTAATTCAGGTTCTCTTTTTGACCATGGATGTCCACTGGCTGAAGGGATTCTGTGAAGTGTTTGACCACACCCACGTTTTACCTTCCATAAAGTAAGGGAGGCCGGAGGAAATCAGGTGGTTTCTCCAAAGTTAGCGTTTTCCTTATGAGTAGCTTGCTAAGCATCCCTGTTCTCTGACTTACAGGAGGAGTCACACTCCCAGCCACTCTGTGGTTGGGCAGAGCCATGAGACTGGCTTTGGCCAGTGAGCTATGAGCAGAGATAATGTGTCCTTTCCAAACTGGAGCATTTAAATGACACATAAAACCCTTCATGAGTCTCCTTGCCCGGTATCATGGCAACTAGCAGGTTAGTGACAGAGGCTGCTCCATCGGCCTGAGTCCCAGAGCTCAAAGTGGATATTTCACATCAACAAGGAGTAGATACTTGAGTCAAAGAAATTGCATTTTTGTGCCGGGTGTGGTGGCTCATGCCTGTAATCCCAGCACTTGGGAGGCAGAGGCAGGAGGATTGCTGTGATGTGAGTTTGAGGCTGAGCTCAGGGCCAGCCTGAACCACAAAGTGAGACCCTGTCTCAAAAAACCTTAAAAAAAAAGAAATTGCATTTTTAATGCCTTTTTGGGCTAGAGGAAAAAAAGAAACCACATCTAGGGGAGATTTTCCCCAAACATGCAATTCAGTTCTTTTCCATACTGACACTGTCAACCCAGAAGTAGCGTCAGCTCCTACAAGAGAAGGAATCAGTCCCCAAACTGCCCCTACTTCAGCCACGATTGATCACATTGTCAGTACTGGTGATGGACTCCATCTTCAAACTCTTCCCCTCCACAGAGGCTGAGCTGAAAGCTCTCTGTGCCTGCACAAGTCTTTCTGGTGACCAGTCCCCATCCAGATGCTATTAGTCATCTCAGTATATAAAAGATGTTTGTCACTCCAGAGATTCCAGGGGCTGTAGGCGATGGGTACCGGAAAATACAGGAAGAACAAATCAGTCATGTTATCACAGCATGACCCAGCCCATCCCCAATGGAGCCACCAAACTGGATTTTTTGCAGAATGGGTGCGACTGTGCTAGGAGTTTTCACTTGATCTTCCTGAATTCTGAAGAACTCCCTGGCTTGAGAGGAGTTCCCTCAGCATAAAAGAGACCAGCAAGAGAGGCCAGATGGCCCTGTCTGAGTCCACTCTGCTCTCGAAACCCCTGACCCCCAGCAGTAGCTATCCCAGGTCCTCACAGCCACTCAGCTCAGAAAGGAAGAACATGAAGATGTGGCCCCTTCCAGACGCACTCGGGGAAAGACAAGGAAGTCCTGGGCCTGAGCCCTGTGGCCCTCAGTCTCTCTTTGCCCTGGTCCCCGGGGAGGTGAGACTGGCCGCCTCTTTGGGTTTTAGCTTCTTTAGAGTGAAAAGAACAACTGACCTTGAAGGTATATCACCAAGGTTGAGTTAAATCAAATCAGAAACGTGAAACAGCGCTGAGAAAAACCAAACCAATGCGTGATGTGAACATGTCCTACAGAACGCAGAGATGGCACATCAGGGAGCCCCCGCCTCATTCTCAGAGAGAGGGGTGCGCCATGGTGTTCCCACAGGCACCATTCTGTAAGCATCTGCTCCTTGCCGAGACCCCCAGCTGGGAGCCCCTCTTCTCCTCCCAGCGAGCGGAAGGGAGCAGCCTGCCCAGCACTACCAGATGTCAAACAGACACTGTGTAGACAGCCCGAGAACAAAGATGCAGGAAGGGGAGAAGTCGGTTCCAGGCTTAACAACCATCTGTGGGAATCCTGCGAATGTTCTGGGGACACCAGACCTCAGTGAAGATCCACAGACTCCAAAGCTTGACGCTCAGCCGGAAGGGAGGAGACCCACAGGTGCCATGGGCTCAAGGACCTCGAGGGCTCCAGGAGAATGGAACAAGCCCTCACCCAAGGACAAGGACTGCGTGGTTCTGCTTGGATGAGGGGCCTGGAGGAGGCAAAGTCATAGAAAAGAAAGTAGAAAGCTACCAGGGACAGGGGCAAAGCGTGGGGAGTGACTGTTTAGTGAGCTCAAAGGTTTCATTTGGAGGGAATCACAAAAATACTCAAAATGGCTAGTGATGCTTGTCAGTATACTTAATCTCATTGAAATACAAACTCAAAATAAGTTAAATGGTAAAATCTTATGTCTGTTTTACCCAGATATTGAAACTACTTTGAAACCAAGAATCTCAAACTAAGAAAACAACTGATTCTAAGCCCAAGAGCAGAGGGAGAATGAGGAACACAGGGCTGGAGGTGGAGCAGGGGTTTCAGGGAAGGTGCTGGGTCCAAGCCAGTGCCACCTCCTGGCTGGGCTGCTCGGGGTCCCCCTAGAGGTGCTGTCAGGCATCACTATAGCACAGTTACAGTCACATAGATTTAAGTCCTCACCGGCAGAAGCACCATCTTGAACCACACACGGTTCTCACATCACTGTGTGATGTCATTCACACCAGCACAAATCCTGACTTCCGCCTTTGGCCAGTGAGCTCAGTATGTGAACCTAATTGTCTCAGTCCCTTTGAGCCGCTATAATAAAGTACCATAACCCAGATAGTTTATAAGCAACAGCAATCAAATTCTCACAGCTCTGGAGGCCCAAAGTCTGAGATCAGCATGGTCAGGGTCTGGTGAGGCCCCCTGGGGGGCTGGAGGCCTCTCACTCCTAGTCGTCTCCTCACATAGTGGAAAAAGGCAACAGAACTGTGGGGGACCCTTTCATAAGGGCAATGATCGTACTCCAAAGGCCTCCACCCTTGTGACCTCTTCTCATCCCTAAACTCTCACCATTGAGTACCACCACACTGATACTTAAGGTGTCAATATATCAGTTTTAGGGGGACATATTTTGTCTGAAGTTATTAAAATTGAGATTCTGCTGTTCTCAGTGAATGGAATCAGGAAAGCCCCAGTCTCATTCCTCATCACTGCATTCTGTCCAAACGAGGCTTGGGTGTATCCAGGGTGTGACCCATGAGTGTCAGCGGGGAATGATGACATGATTAAGTGGCGCATAGGAAAGGGGGGTTCATCTGCCTCATCTCTGTTCTGGAAGAAAAGTTTCAGACTGAGAAGAGAGAAAAGACTGAGGTACAGACACAGGTAATGGGGAGGGGACAGTCACAGGGGCAGAGTTCCTTCTGGTTATTGGTAGCTGGTCCCCTGGGAAGATGGGGTGCTTGACAACCAGCACCTGGAGGCTCTTGGGCCAGGGAGAGCCTGACCACCTGTCACACCTGCCAGCCGGCCCTGCGCTCTGACACACCCCACAGAGTACAATTACCCCTTGGCCTGACTACAGAGTAAATAGCCTAAAACACACCTTGCTCTGGAGGGCGTATTTGTTAGAAAATCTGGCTTCTGGGAGAGACTCAAAGCTGACCAAATTTTATTGCCATCACAGCACACAGAGATGATAACTGTAGCTACGTGGCATAGAAGAACACAGCTAGCTCTTTGTCTGGTAGTGCTGCTAAAATCAAATTTCCTAACTCAAATGTATTACTCAGGGTCCTAGGGGCTGGGAAATCCAAGTTCAAGGCACCAGCGGATTCCACGTCTGATGAAGCTGACTTCTAGTTCATGCCACCTCCTTTTGTGACCTCAGACGGTAGAAGAGGGGTGAATCCTTATTTTTTTCATCTTCCGTGAGGGCACCAGTTCCACTCAAGGACACCCCACCCTTCTAATACTGTCATTTGGGGTAGAGTCAGCATATGAATAGGGCACAAACAGTCCACAGAAGGCTGCAGGACAAAGGCGTCAGCGGCTTCACACACCTATAAACCATTTCCAGCACACAGCACTGGTTGGGCAGCGCTGGCTTCATTCATGTAGATGTCTACTCCTCTCCTGCATCGGAGTCTGAGTTATTGTGCTGTCTCTGCTGGAAGAAGCCAGCAAAGGCCCACCAGGCTCCATCTCTGCTATTGCTCCTCCATCCCTAGCATGTCACCCTCATTAGCATGATCCAAGATGGTGCAATACAAGCACCTACCCTTCAGAGACAGGGTAAAGGGAAAGGGAAGGCCAGCCCCTACTTTATGAGCATGTATCAACCCTTTGTGACCTAATGAAACCCCTCAAAACTTGGTCATTTTAAACAACAAGCACAGCCAGGCCTGCTGGTACGTGCCTGTATCTCAGCCCTCTGGAGGGCTGAGGCAGGAGAATTACAAGTTCGAGGACAGCCTGGGCTGCCTGCTGAGACTCTGTCTCAATAGAGAAGGAAAAAAGGAAAGAAGAAAGGAAAAACAAAACATATTCTCTTCATGGTCAGACAGGAACTCAGAGGGTTATCTGGGGGTTCCGTCGGGGCTTTGGGATTTGATTGTAAAATGGCCGAATCAGGTGGCTGTTGACAGGAAGCAGAACTTGGTCCCTGCCATGAGGACCTCTCCATAGGGCTGTTTCACTGTTCTCAAGACAGGACAACTGACCCTTTCCACTGTTGAGGGCAAGAGGCAGAGCAGGGAGGAAGCCAACTACCTCTTCTGTCTTAATCTCAAACATCATGACTTCTGGGCCAGGGATTTAGCTCACTGGTTCCGGCGCCTGTCTTGCAAGCACAAGGGCCCTGGTTCGATCCCCGGTAACCATGTACAATACTGGGCATGGAGACTCACGCGCAGCAGCAACCAGTACCACATACCACAGTGCCGGGCGTGGTGGCTCACACCTGTAATCCCAGCACTCGGGAGGCAGAGGCAGGAGGATTGCTGTGATGTGAGTTTGAGGCTGAGCTCAGGGCCAGCCTGAACCACAAAGCAAGACCCTGTCTCAAAAAACAAACAAACAAAAAAAAAACTCATCATGACTTCTACCATGTTCTATGCATTCAGAGCCAGTCTAAGGGCCACCTGCCCTGGAGGGGACCAAGGCTCTACCATAATGAAAAAGGAATGGCAAAGAATGTACACACGTTGGACACACCTGGAGAGCTGTACACAGAAGGCTGTGCACCCAGTCATTGAGTATTTGTCCACTAGACCTGCTTCTCTGGCCCCAGAGTGCAATTCAGTGTGCAACCACACACAGCACCACGAAGAGCAAAGTCACATGGCCTTAAGGCTCTGGCCAAGCACCCGACTGAAACTCCCTTCCCATGACAGAGAAATGGGGAGCGAATTAAGTCTATACCTCACAAGAAGCAAAAATGCAGATCTGCTGGAAAGAAAAAAGGAAGACAGAGAAAATGCTTTACCTTCTAGGAAATATAGTTCACCTCCTAGGAGGTGAAACATGTTTCTCAGCATTGACAGTCATTAAGATGCTCATGGCATATGCTGGAAAAATGCAAGTCAAACCACACCATTACCCTATTGGCAACAATTTACACACACTATCTCAATGGAAGATAGCCCAGAGGTGACCAGGAGGGGTCACTGACAATGCATGGTCATCTCCATGCACTTGAATTTCTGGTGATTTCCCCAAGTATTTCAATGTCATTTTCTTGTCTCATTGACTATTTTCCAATAACAGAAGAAGCCACAAAAGTATTTCAGTCTACCACCGCCCAAGTTGGCCAAAGGGAGGAAGATAGTGGGCCCTCCGAGTGGTGCTTGGTGAGCCTCCCCGGTGAATGTCAGCTCAGAGCTCTGGTTAGCCCAGCCTCCACGGCGCAGATTTAAAAGACACCGAGTGACATTGTCCTAACTCCCCCCCACACACACACACACACAGCAGGGCACTACTGGGCAGGAGCAGCCATGGCCTGCGGCCCGAATGCACCTCTGAAGGCCATCAGAGATCTCTTCCAGGCCTTAGTTGGGGCTCATACTGCCTTCATGGTCCTCTGCTCAGCCAGGATGGTAGCTGGCCTTATCTCACTTGCTAGCTTGGATCTGTGAGTAGCTGAGAAGACTCTAAGCTGGGCTGGAGCTTGAGAGAAGCCACTGATCAACTAGTGATGTCTGCCAGAGCACAAGAAGCACCCGTGTGGTGGCTCAAGAGCCAACATGCCAGCTGCTCATTCTTTTTCACTAGGCTAGGGGTTCACGCTCATGTCCTCTCCCTGCCCCAGGCTGCCTCCCAAAGTAAGACAAAATTACCCACCCTCCCACCCTTCTTGCTTCGGCCAGTTCACTGCTATGCTTTCAACAGTTGTAATCAGAAGGTACATGCTAATTATAAATGCTATTTCTATTTGGATTTTCCCATGATTGTTATTTAATATCTTTTTTTTAATAGAGTAACATGGTTTTATTGTAGGAAATACAGAGCACCAACAAGAAAAAAAAATCATCAAAGCTCCTTTAATTTCAAAACCCATCAGGGACTCTCAGGCAGTAACAAATCAAGGAGACCTCACACTAGTATCATAGTCCTGGAACTTGCCTTAAGTGCCAGAATTACCCAAGATGCTGTTTTTTTAAAATGCTAATTCCTTCCTGTAAACTCATTAGAAAAGGTCAGCCCTCCCCAACTCTCAAAAAACCAAAAATGGGCAAAGACTATGAAGAAGGCCATTCATAGAAACAGACATTCAAGTGGTCAATAAACATGAAAAATGTTTTCTGTTAGCCAGGAAAATGAAAATGAGAACACTGAGATACCCCTCTCCCAGAAGATTGACAAAAATTCAAGTGTGATAACATTCAGCACAAGCAAGGAAATGGGCGGGAACTGGTATAAGCTCTTGGGAAAGTAACCTAGTAGTGTTTGTTAAAATTAAAAATACTCTCCAGGTACATTGGACAGTACAACCTCCCTGCCAGGCCCTACAGAAGTACAAACACCAAAACATAAAGGTGCACACACAAGGATATTTACCAAAGTACCCAGTCACTGAGTATTTCTCTAGTATTCACTCTGGGACAGGAACCAGCAGACACTGGGGATAAAGGAGAACAAAACCAACATAAATCCCTGCTGTTAAGTCCACTTTGTAGGGAGGAGCTACTTACGATACAGTGTGTCCCTTGGTGATAAACACTACAGCAAAGACAGCCCAGGACAGACAGAAAGAAGGCCTTGGAAATGTGTGGGGTGAGGCTCAAAATAGAGGGATCAGGGAGGGTGCTGGGAAGGCAACATCTACTAACAGAACTGAGGATGAAAGGACAAGCCATGGGGAGATTTGAGGAACAGCCGTCAACAAGACTTAGGGGCCCGATGGGTGTGAGTGTCAAAGGACACACAGAACAAGAACGCACAAGAGGACAGTAGCAGCTGATGAGGTCAGAGGGCTACAAGGAGCAGGTGGCTCAGGGCCTTGGAGGTCACTTGAAGGACTTCGCTTCCCTCAGTAGTTTCTAGCAATGCCTGGGCTGCAGATAGGAATTTGGAAGTCATCAGTGTCCAAAGGGCATGATGCCCTGCGCAAGTGAGGACAGAGACCACAGAGAACCCAACACGTGCCCACAAGCAAGGGGCTGAGGGGAAGCGTCCAGAAGCATCTAGAAGCACCCAGAAGCACTGAGGGCGAAGCAGAGATGAGCTCCCAGAGCCAAGCAAAGAGAGGACCTGGGGAGGGGCACAGGCTGTGTCAGACGTCTGAGGAGGACGAGGGACCGAGCCAACCTCCCTGAAGGACAATGTTGGGAGATGCTGGCTCTGCAGAAGGACCCCAATTGCTGAGGGTGGCACTTGGACAAGCCCTTCACTGGGGACGTAGAAAGAACCCCGAGCATGGAGGAGCAGGAGGGCACCAGCTGACAGAGCTGTGAGCAGCTGCAGCAGGCAGCTGTGCTGCTCCAGGGAACAATGGGGCGGCCTGTGTCCTTGAGCTCCCGGGCGGGCGCCTCTTAGCAGGGCCAGGAAAGCGGATCCCTGCGCTAATTAAGTCTCATCAACAGCAGCGGTGCTCGCCAAGGGCCTGGCTCCAAGGAAGCCACGGACAGCAGGGCCAGGCGCGGGCTGCCTAGACCAGCACTCAGGCCGCAGGAGGAAATGAGCGCCTGATGAAGGGGCAGCCAGAGGAAGGCCACAGCCCTGGGAGGGCCCTGGGGGCCGGGAGGGGACAGGCCAGCTGAGCCCAGAGCTGAGAGAGAAAAGCAGATGGAAGGAAAGGACTTTCCTTCCCAAGACAATGGTACTTGGCCAAGCACTCTTAAAAAGATGAATTTACAGGACTTGGATTTGTTTTTTTGTTTGTTTGTTTGTTTGCTGTTGTTGTTGTTTTTCAGACTCTCGCTTTGTAGTTCAGACTGGCCCTGAACTCACTATGTAGCCTCAATAACCTCCAACACACAGCAACCCTCCTGCCTCTGCCTTCCCGGTGCTGGGATTGCAGGTATGAACCACCACTCCCCACATTGTGTTATGTGGTTCCAGGGATTGAACTCAGGACCTTGTGCTTGTTAGGCAGGCACCTGAACCACTGAGCAAAATCCCCAGCCCAGGACTTGGGTTTTTAACTTAGCCTGGTATTGAGTGGACAAATACCATCCACTGAGCTTGATGTATGTGCATGAGGAAGCTTTGATATCCTCTCTTCCAACCGCTGATTTTACAAAGGTAGAAACTGAGGCTCAGAGATGGAACAATTTGAGCTGTGTTATCCAACGGTGAGTGGTAGACAGAGAGTTGCAGGCACCTGTGACGATCTCCATGCTCTGAGGATGTTGCTGCCTCTGGAATCCACACACAGAGGAGACCAGGATGCTCTGAGCTTTCTCACTTGCACCCTTGCTGTGCTGCGCAGGACACCCCAGGGATGGCGGGGGCTGGGCAAACAATATGGGCCTACAGCCCCTCACCAGGGCAGAGACAGCTCAGGAAACACTCATGTCCTGGAAACACAAGCCAGGCTTGCAGCTGCCTTCCAGGGGTGTGTGACTGAGCCAGAAGGAAGACAGGGACACAAGTAACCATGAGGGTGAGGGGACTAACCTGGGAGGGCCATGGACCATGGAGGTTTGGTTAGGTCCACAGGCTCTGCAGAAGTGAACTTTGTCCATATTTGAAGGGTGAGCACCCACCTCTTTGCCATTCCTTTATTATCTTTGGATTTATTTAAAAACTATGGAAGGACTTTAGTCCTTTTAATAGTTCTCTAGCTCAAAAGCCAACCTCCCAGGAGAATCACAGCCTTTGTGGCTGGAACAATGTGGCCTTTCGGCTCCGTGTGGCTGTTGCATCTGGGTGGAGACTTCTAATCAGAGCCCAGAACTCAAGTATCCAAGCAGGACAGGCAGTTTGAAGGCCCACAGGGGCACTGCCTAGCCAGGAGGGACCTTGGAGGTCACAGGACCACTGTCTGCTTGTACTCGAGGGGTGATGAGTGGGGTTGAAGGTCCAGCCAGGCTGGAGCCCAGGACTTCTGGTTCACCATATGCCACCAGGGGCTCCGCTCTGGGCATTTCCTCATGTGCAAGAGCAAGTGATGTCCGTCCAGGAACTCATCCCCCGGGCCCCTTGGTCCTCCTGTTTGCCTGGTTCTACAGAGAGGCTGACAGGGAAGGGGTGGGGTTTGGAACAGTCCGTCCACCTCCTTGTCTGACTGGGAGCTGCGAGGGTGCCAAAAGGGGCCGGAGCCTCCTCGCCAACTGTTCCCCTCAAGCTTGGCCCCTGTCCAGTCCTGTCCCCGCACCAGGGAGGCAGCCCTGACAGATGGCACCAGCCCTGAGCTGTCAGTCTTCCCAGCAGGTCCCCACAGGCCAGCCGACCAAGTGTCCTATGGGAGTCAAAGGACAGAGCTCTCCCTTGCTTAGCCACAGGGCTGGCCAACAGTCTCCCTCTGGGATGCCTCCTGCTGGCTTTCCCTCTCAGGACTTCAGCTTCTGCTTTGAGTTTGGAGACATGACGGAGGCATCCATGTGAGTGAGAAAATCCTGGTCTATCCTAAATCCAAATATTCTAGTGGCCTCACAAACCATCGGTCCCCACTCTATGTTCCAGAACCCCTCCTGGGGTTCCCTAAGAAGTCAGAGCCTGAAATAAAGAGTAAACACCATACATCAACAGGACAGATGGTCGACCTCTAGTCTGTCCATAAATGGAACACTGCTCAGCTATGAAAAAGGAAGTTCTAATGCACAGAGTTTGACAACGTTATGCCCAGTGAAATAAGTTTAACAGAGGATAAAAATATTACCCATTCCACTTCTATAAGTTGCCTAGAATAGGAAAATTCATGGTGACAGAAAGTTTCCATGAGAGGGTTTTATAATAAAAAGTTAGGAGTTTATAAAGTAGCCATGGTTCTATGACATTATTAATGTATTTACTGCTACTCGATTAAACACAAGTAGTTAAAAATGATTCATAACATTTCATCATAATAGAAATTTTAAATGTATATCATTGATCTGAACAGTAAGAAGCACTGGGTTCACAAGGTTAAATGTCAAAGCCTTTACAAACGGGATGTATTAAGCTATGGGCCCCAGAGGAGTGGACCATTGAACTCTGTTCTTAAAAGGCCTCACCTTATCCATCTGATCACTCTTCTTCAAATTACAGTATTTGGCTTCTGAGACAACTTCTCACCCGTGTAAGAAACATTCAAATCTGTCAAACCCCTTGCATTGATTTTTGTTTTTTAAAACAAAGATCACTATAACATTCCTGAAATGTTCTATCTCCATCTCCAAAAATGGAAATTTCTCCATTTTGGGTCTTTGAAGCATTTCTAATATTTTACTTTTTTTAAAAAAGTTTGTGTGTGTCTATGTGTGTGTGTGTCTGTGCGTGTGTGCGCGCGTGCGTGTTGTATGCATGTGTATGTGCATGCAAGGGGGAAATTCTCTAAAAACTTCTGGTTGTGGGCGTGGAAATGCAATCCTGAGGATAAAAGCACGTCGTCTGTGGGCCAGATGGCTTTGAAGGTGGCTTGGGACAAGACTTTGGCTCTGCCTGCCTGTCAGGGCGGGGCAGGCTATGTCCTGTCCCCCTCTTCCTGTCGCTGCCCATCTGCTGCTTCTGGACAAGCCCTAGGGACAGGGGCCTGGGGGCAAGAGTGTAGCCAGCCCAGGGAATTGCCCTACTGGCTTCCAGCCCATCCATTGGCCACGTTTCATAGTCAATACTCTCTGGCCCAGGTTTGATGGCGACCAGGGAGTGGTGGGGAGAGGGCAGGTAGGGGGCTAACAAAATAAAGAAACAAAGACTGGATTTAAATGCCAGCTGCAGGACAACTTCGGGGTGAGTCACTCCCCAGAAATGTAGTGTCAGGGAATAAGGCCAGAGCGGGGAGAAATTTGTAACTGCCGGCCGGAAACACAGTGAACCTGTCAAAAATAAATGAAACTAGCTACAAAAATTAGGAAGTCAAAGGCAATGTCCTATGTGGTTTGTGTTTATTTTGTGAATATAAACATTTTAAAAATATATCAAGAATAGGACAGAGAACTCCACACACCACTACCCTGTGCAAGTGATGCTCTGGGGACATGGAGGAAGTAGCTGTTCCCTTGGGCAGACGCGGGTCAGAGGGAGGATCGGCCACAGGAGGGGGTTGAGGGAGACGTTCGGAATTCAGCAGACCCAGGAGATCTGCGGGGTGAGTTCACGAGATCCTGAGGGATCTGGGTGGCTGCTGGGCTTGCTACCCCCTGGAGAGGGGGATGTTTTTATTTCTAGGTGAAAAACAAAGTGAGCCTAAGGATAAAAGAGCAGGTTCCAGGTCACTCCTGCTGTGTTAAGCAGGGCTTCTCTGTCCGTCCCAGGTTCTTGGGTTAAGAGAACCCAAGTTCCCAGGGAAGCCAAGGGCCCGGCAGGAAGCAACACAAAGGAAAGTCAGGTTACAACGCAAACACGCAGATCCAGAAAGAACCTTGTTTCCAGACAGTCAGAGGAAAGGAAACGGAAATGATCTAGAAAGAGGGGCTGTTGACACGGCAAATGGAATTTGGACGGCATCCCTAGAAGGCCAAGCTGGGGGCAGAGCCAGGCTCACTCGAAACTGGGAGACCTTGGGGAGACAGAGGAGTGGTAGAGGGCAAGGGAGCCCTATCCATCCTGGGCCACACCAGTCCCGCCCTAAGAGGGTGTTCCCATCCGCCTGCCCGGGCCATGGGAAAGGCTTTGGACACACCTGTCCCTGCGGCTCCCCGCGCAGCCCCTCCCCCTCCCCGGTTCAGCTCCCTGGCTGACTTGGGGCCTCTCACTCAAGCCCCACCACCTGCGGCTCCCTGGGTCAACCCATGTGGCTCTGTCCAAGAGGAAGCAGAAGCCTGCCAGGCACATACACAGATGGGCCACACCACGTGGGTCCCCTGGGCTCCTGCAGTGTCCCCTCGTCCCTCTGGGGCCTGTGCCCAATGATCCACAGCCAGTGTGGGTGTGCCACAGACATATGCCTTGGCCACACTGGAAATGCTCGCCCGGGCCCAGCAGGGGCTCTTCGTCAGTCACAATTTGGAAAGGGTCTTCTTGCTCAGCTGCAGCAGAGTGGACAAGACCCTCCCCTGTTCCCAGGAACGTACATGTGCCAGCTACACCGAGGAGGGAGTGTGTGTACACATGACGTGTGCGTGCAAAGAACACAAGTCACTGTATCAGGGAGGAAGCAGAAAAAGAGAGCTCGGACTTTAGTCCTCCACTCAGAAGACTTCTATTCACCCTTCAAGACCCAGTTCATATGGTCCCTTTCCAGGAAAGTCTTTTCTGATACTTTCAGGGAAAGTTAATTCTTTTTTGGTGGAAGCACCAACAATACCTTGGGTATCTGACCATCATAATTCTTTCTTATCTGTCAGTCCAAAGCCACAACTTTATGAAGACATGTTCTACGCAGGATCCATCTCTACTCACAGGATCTGTCTGCCACACAGCTGTGGCAGCAGATGCTTCTAAAGGAGAGAGACACACGCGACGCGGCTGTGAGTGGCGGGAGGGACAGATGCGCTGGGACTGTCCCACGGCAGCACGGTGAGGTGCCCTGCGCTGCACAGAAAGGCCTGGGTTCGATGCTGCTCGGGCCATGTTTCCTGCTTCTCTAGCAAGTGCCGCCAGGGTTACTAAGAGGAACAACCTAGTGGTGCTGTGACCTGTCCTGGACCATTCCATTCCTCACTGGCCCCCTGGTCCTCTACATGCCATCCAGCGTCTTTTTGGGCACCTTTGCAGTCTGATCCCTGTTTCAGTCCCCCCCCCCACCACCAGGTCCCCGGCAAAGGCCATACCTGAGATATGGGCACGAAGATAAGGCTCCCTGCGGCCAGTCCCACGGACACCCACGCTGGACCCAGGGAAGAGGTGTGGCTCTGGGTGACACACAGACAAACTGCATCCAACGCAATCGCTGGCCCCTCACTACCCCCTCTCCCTGGGCAACCCTGTCCCTAACACCCTGACCTTCTCTTCTTACCTCATTCCCCCTTGCCATGGCCCTCCACTGTCTATCTTGGGTTTTCTTATGTGATGTGACAGGGACACAGACTTTGGACCAGGACCAGCAATGGTGCTGGAGAAGGTTCAGGAGCCGTGGAGCAAGCCCAGCTTGACTCAAGAACCGGCTCTGTCACTGACCAGCCCTGTCTCCACAGGCCTCAGTTTTCTCATCTGTGTTGTGGGAGTAAGTCTTCCTAAGCTTGGGAGGTACAAAGCGGACCGCGTTCCTCATGTGTTGAAGACGAGGCCTCCTGGTCACTGGCCACAGCTGAGGCCACAGTGGGGATCCCCAGCCCCTCACACATGCACTGCCTGCCGAGTGGCCCACAGCTTTCTCCCTCACAACACCCTCCCCATGACAGTCCAAAGCCAGAGGCCCAGTCACCCCAGAGTCCACTCAACACAACCAAGTATTTCTTTACATGATGGGGCTTTTACTTCAATTTGAAGCAGATGGTTGAGCACAGATGTGAACAGCTTTGGCCTTTTGAGCACCAGGAAAGAGCAGGCGTTGGCTTTGAACATATTCCCTCGTCCACCCGGGCCCACTCCCCTGGTCCCTTCCTTCCCCTGCCCTCCAGCCCCCCTGTGACAGACCACTGTCTTCCCACAGGGCACCATCTTGCTTTCCCAGCCTGGGGTTGGGAGGCACTGGCTCGGGGAGCTGAGACCTGGGACAAAGCCCTGGTAGCCGTGGGGTAATACTGCGTCTTCCCCCCACCCCACTCCCTTCTCCAGCTACCCCGGCCCTCAGGAGCCTGGGCCAAGGGAACACTGAGAATCCACCTTTGAGGCCTGGGCAGCTGGCAGAAGGGCACAGGGATGTCATGC
This sequence comes from Petromus typicus, assembly GCA_004026965.1. NCBI lineage: Eukaryota > Metazoa > Chordata > Mammalia > Rodentia > Petromuridae > Petromus > Petromus typicus. Next base: position 30,597 of record PVIR01005259.1, read on the forward strand.
CCCCCCCTCGCCATCCTCTCAGGCACCCCCAGAAGGTTTAACTGCATTCAGCCAGCTCAGGGCCCAGTGCGGACAGAGCAACAGTTCAGAAGGTCACGTGCTTCTCATGGTGACCAAATGCCCACGTCTTCTTACGCTCCTGGGGAATTGCTGGTGCATCTTTGGCTTGAGATGAGACTTGGGCAGCAGGAGGAACAGAGTCACGGAGCCACGGTGTGGCTTTCCCCCGGCAGGATTGATCCCTGCATGTCAGCATCTCTGTGGAATCTTTGGCAATGAATTTCTGCAGCCTCACAAACTGAGCAAGAGGCAGGCTGAGCTCTCCCCGGCCAGGCAGCAGGAAAAGTGCAAACCGGCCTTAGCAGCTGGGAGAAGACAGGAGGTAACAGAGGGGCCTGCTCCTGTCCCGGCAACCTGAGTGGCAGTGGTGGTGGCGGGGCTGGCAACATCTTGGAGAAGACAGAGACTGGGGCTGGCTTGGCTCGCTCCGGTTCTCTGGCCTGGCTGGAGAGGGGCTACTGCAGCGTCCTCGGTCCGGTCCATGGCCACTCACTCCTAAAAGAAATGACCAACCGTGAGAAGCAGCCCCTGCTGGCCCTGAGGCCAGAACTTCTTCCCACCTAATGCTCACAGCTGCCCTTCAAGGGCCTCTGCTGGCCCCCACTGTGATAGCTGCCACTCCTGTCTCCCACACTGTTCAGGAAGAACAATGTACCAGGAGTTACAAGGCCCACTCTCCTCAGGTGTGACAATCTACGCTTATAACTCAGCACTTGGGAGGCTGAGGCAGGAGGACTGCTGAGTCAATGGAGCTCACCTGGGTTCTACCCGAAGTCGCAGGGTTAAAACTGGCTTCTCCCTAAGGAATCTCGACCTGTGGAATCTCCCCTCTGGCCCCGAACTTGGTGCTGCTCTCAAAACAGCTGACCAGAGTTTCTCAATGGTATTTGTGTTTAGACAAGATCCCATTCTGTAGTTCAGACTGGCTTTGAGCTCATTATGTAGTGTAGACTGGCCTCCAACTCTCAGCAATCCTCCTGCCTCAGCCTCCCAAATCCAAACATTACAGGCGCCGCCACCACGCCCAGTACTCTCATTTCTTACAACAACCCAGAACAAATAGTTAAGTTCTCCTTGTGAAAGCAGAACATCTGTCAGCCCCTCCACATGCCGGGGAGCTTTCTCACATCCGCCGGAGTGAGCAATCTCGGCTCTGAGAAGAATGTGTGAGCAGCTGGCAGCCCCAGGATTTTTTTTTTTTTTTTTTTTTTAGGTTTTTTGAGACAGGGTCTTGCTTTGTGGTTCAGGCTGGCCCTGAGCTCAGCCTCAAACTCACATCACAGCAATCCTCCTGCCTCTGCCTCCCGAGTGCTGGGATTACAGGCGTGAGCCACCACGCCCGGCAATGTGGTATGTGGTACTGATTTGCTGCTCGCGTGAGTTTCCATGCCCAGTATTGTTATGTGCGTACCGGGATCGAACCCGGGTCCTTGTGCTTCCAAGACAGGCGCCAGAACCACTGAGCCAACTCCCAGCCCCGGGATTTGAATCCAGGTTGGCCGTGTTTATTCTACCACACTAAGGCCGCCCGTCGAGGCCTGAGAGCCCGAGGGGCCAAACCTTGAGGCTGGAGGGCCGCTAACCACAGTCTGGTGCGCTCCCACGGCAGGAGGGGAGCCTGGGGCCTGGCTGAAGTGGGGACCCAAGGGGGTAAGGGAGCCGCGCCAGGGGCAGGCAGAGCTCTCCAGCGGACAGCGCCTCGGCTCCGGCTCCGCAGAGAAGAAAGGAAAAGTGAGAGCGGCGGGATCTTGATGTGGAAACGCCAGGCTCCCATCTCCCCGCCGCCGCCCGCCCGCCGCCCTCCTCCCGCTGCGCAGGAATCTGCTTTCTGTTAGGAGTCTGCGGAGGAGGATTAAGAAGCGGAAAGGAAACCCGTGGGGATGGCACTGGGTCTGTGGTCCACCGGTGATTTACGGCCCGCGTCTCCCCGGCGCTGCTGCCTGGGCGGCCCGCCGTGCTCTGGGCCGGGAGCCACCCTCAGGGCAGGCAGCCTGGCCCCGCCGCAAGCCCCTGGGCTCGCCGCCCCTCTGAAGCCACCGCTGCCACCCAGGATCAGGAGAGGGGCTCCTCTCACTGAGGCCGCACCGTCAGTGCCTGCCCCCATGGCTTCCCTGGCGTCCGCCCTCGACCCCGGCCCCACCACCCTGCTGCCCAGGAAGCCACACGCATCAGGCCTGAAGAGCGTTGTGACCGGAACCTTCTCCGCAGCTAACTGGCTGTGTGGCCGTGGGTCACTGCCCTGCCCTGTCTGGGCACTAATCCCTAAGCACCCCCAGCCAGACGAGGCCTCCCGCGAGTCCTGGAGCACAGAAGTCCACATGGCTGTGCCAACCCAGGGTTTTCCCAGCCCATGACAGGTCCTCACATCCTGAGCAGAACTCTCGGCAGCCCTGCCCCTCTGTGCCCACCAGGAACAGTGTGGCCGCTTGGGCCCTGCCTGGGCATCTGTGAGCAGCCACAGGAGGAAGCCCACGGTCCAGCCTCTTCCCTTGACCACCCAGGGCCACCCCACTGTACAAGGCCATGCGAATGTGGGGCAAATATGGGCAGAACGAGCTTTCCCCAAGGCGCCAGCCACACCACAGACCCCTCTCGTGGAACAACTGGCAGTGTCCTATCCTTGCCGGGTGGCACAGTGGGAGAGGGTTGAAAAAAAAAAAGGCCAAGGATGTAGCTCAGCAGGGCTGTGCCTGCCTAGCAAGTGTGAGGCCACAAGTTTGATTCCTGCTACAAAAAAAAAAACCTATTCACCTGCCTCATAAGTTATTTTTCCTTTTAAATTTATTGTCATCTACAATGTCCCCTTTATCTATTCAACAATATGTTGTTGTCTTTTACTATTTACTATTTTCAAATTACATGTATTTAATCTCGAAGGGGAAAAAATTCAATGGCCTTAAAATTCTGACAGGTTTTATTTAATTGGTCTGTCCCAAAAAAAGCAGTCAGATTTCATATTTTTGTTTTGTTTTGTTTTTATGGTACCAGGATTGAACCCAGGACCTTGTGCTTACCAGGCAGGCATGCAGCATCACTGAGCTACATCCCCAGACCATCACATGTTGTTTTAAAACTAATATAAGAGGGGGCTGGGGATATAGCTCAGTGGTTCCGGCGCCTGTCTTGCAAGTGCAAGGGCTCGGGTTTGATCCCCCCCACATACTGGAAGGCAGGGTGTGGAGACTCACGCCCACCAGCAATCAGAACCACATACCACAATGCCCAGTGTGGTGGCTCACACCTGTAATCCCAGCACTTGGGAGGCAGAAGCAGGAGGATTGCTGTGAGTTCAATGCTGAGCTCAGGGCCAGCTTGAACTACAAAAGCAAGACCCTGTCTCAAAACAAAAAACAAAAACAGAAAACCTAAAATATGAAGGTAAAATGGGGAAGAAATTGTAGCAATAACTATAAGAATCACACTGTTAAGCATTATTTTCCTTCCATTTCCAAGTATACCAACAGGTAAGACAGAAAAAGGGGATTCATGTTTGGCTGAATCTGGTTAACTTCTCCAACCATACCTCAGTTTCCTCACCTTTAAAATGGGCACAGCAATTTCTAGGTCAGTTGCAAAAAAAATTAACAAGACACCCCAGCCACAACCCTGGAAGAGCCCAGCTCAGGCCCCCACAGAGACTGGTGCTGAATTCTACTAAGTGTTGTTATCACAGGCTGCAAAGTCTCCAAACAAGTAACCACTCAACAGTCTGAACCCACTGTCATCTTCATCAATCTGCTTTCAATCAATTCTTTTTAAAAAAATAAGCACAATTTAAAAATAATCTATCACCTAAAGAATGGATAAACAAAGTGTGGTATAGTCATGTAATGGAATATTACTTGGTCATGAAAAGGAATTCAGTTCAGTTAGAGCTACAGCATGGGTGAATCTTATAAGTGGTATACCATGAGAAAGCAACCAGTGACAACAAGCCACACAATCCATGGTGCCACCTGATGGGACAAGTCCAAGACCAAGAAATCTACAGGGACAGACAATCAGTGAAGGCTATGGCTGGAGGATATGAATGATAGCTAAGGCACACGTAGACCCAAGGGCAGTATAGACTCTGAGGGAAGATGTTCTAAACCTGGCTCTGATGGTAGATGCACCTGACTGTGAATATACTAAAAGCCATGTCTAAACAAAGCGCTAAAATGTTTTAATTATATGCTAGCATCTTAATTATAGAAAATACAAAAGCATGGGTTGGGGATTTAGCTTAGTGGTTCTGGTGCCTGCTTTGCAAGCACAAGGTCCTGGGTTCAATCCCCGGTAACCACATACAACAAAGTTGGGTGTGGAGACTCTTGCCCACCAGCAATCTGTACCACATACCACAGTGCTGGGCATAGTGACTCATGCCTGTAATCCCAGCACCCGGGAGGCAGAGGCAGGAGGATTGCTGAGTTCGAGGCTAAACTGGTCCTGACCCTATTTCAAAAAACCAAAAAAAAGAAAGAAAATACAAAAGCACAAACAGGGGAAAAAAACTGAGCCTATCCCGTCTGTCCCTCAGGATTAGACCCCGGGAGCATGTCGTGAGGGCTGAGGCATGTTCTATGCACATTGTGTCTCACAGCACGGACTGCAGCGCACACTCCAGGCTCCACAGGCCTCTGTTTCTTTAAGCACCAGGCCCAGCAGGGCTGCTTCGGGCTGTTCAGGCCGCAGCAGTGGCTGGGCTTCTGTCCCTCCACTCTCCGCTCTCCACTCTCAGCTCTCCGGGTGCCAGCAGATACGGACCAACCGTCCCCAGAGGGCCCTGCCCTCCTGGCCCGGACTCAGTGGGTGACAGGCAGGGAATTTACCAGCAGCTGCAGCTGGCTGCTGTTTGCCGGGGCGGGACATGGTGTGAATCAAGCATCATACTGTCTGGACCGGAGGGTCCTCAGAGATCCCGAGTTTTACTGTCGAGGCAGGCAGGGCCTTGGGAACCAGCAGAGTCTGTCTGCCTGGGGGAAATACTTTATTGGACTGTGATTTACAGAGCTGCGGCGGGTAGAGGTAGCTGGGGCACCAGCACGGACAGCTCAGATCTGACCCCAAGGAGAAGCCTGGCCAGGCTGCAGCCACCTTGTCCCCTTTGTTCTTCAAGGCTGTTCCCCAGAGAGGGGACCCTGCTGGGCGCTGGGAGCAGAACAGAGTGATCAGTGCTTCTGTCTCCAAGGGCAGCCACCTGCCGGCACTGTGTCTGTCACACCCCAGGAGGCGCCTGTCACAGTTTAGACTTTTCAGAAGGAGGAATGGAGGGCTGAGTGATCTGCTCATGGGCCCAGCCCTGTGACAAGAATGCCACAGAGCAAAGTGACCTCTAAGTCCTTGAGGACCTGTTTCTTCGCGGTGAACAGAGCCTGCTGGACCCCAAGTCCTCAACCTACTTGTGTTGGTTCTAACGAAATCTTGGTCTTGGGCTCCTGGAGCCTAGGAGGTATGACAGGCAGTGGGGGCCATGGAACCCCAGAGCCGGGCACATAGCCTGTGGGGAGCATGCAGGGCCACAGGCCAAGGGATCTCTGGCTGCCCAAGAGTTTCCCTCATCGAGTTCCACCTGTGTGGCCCTGGACCACCTCTTCCTGGGCCTTTTCTATGTCCTCCCCCACCATCAGGCTTTCTACCTCTCTTGTCGCAGAGCCAGGCCCCCCTTCTGTCTGCCATCCATGAGACTGCCTTGGCCTCACCACTCAGCTGCGTGATGCTCTTCTTGACTCCTGAGACCTTTGTCCAAAGTGGGGGGCAGCACCCAGGGTGGAGGGGAGCAGAGCCGGCTGGATAGGAGGGGCCCCGACTCCCGGCTCACTCCTCCCGTACCCATGTACACATGCCTCCAACCCATGATGTCAACAGGGCACCCAGACAAGCAACTCACCAGCACCGCCCTCGAGTCTGCACGAAGACCTCCAAGGGAGCCCGCCGTGGGAACTGCAGACCCAGGGGAGATGCCATGGGGCAACAAGGAGAAGCCACAAGTCCCCCTAGGCTACAAAATAATCAAGCTAAAACAGCGTGAGTTCCAGGTCAGTGTGGTCTAAACGCCTTCCCTAGACTCAGCTATCACCCCTAAGCCCTCCCCTCACTAGACCTCAGGCAGCTCTGGGGTCCAGGGCTCCAATCACCCTGAACCACGCGTGATGCCACAAAAGTAGCTCCAGCTACATGAAGGAGAGGCCCAGACGGATAAAAGGCACAGCACACAGCACAGTCCCGTGATTAAACACGCTCACTGCACCTCCCTTCGTACTCTGACTTCCCCTCCGTACCAGCTATGTGACCTCGAGCAAGTTACTTCTCTGCCTCAGTTTCTCTAGAGATAAGGCAGCAGGCACCCCTCTCCTGGGAGGGGCCGCCCGGCCCAAAGCAAACTCCCGTGGGGCAGCCCGTGGCCTCTGTGCCGAGCTGGGGCCCTTCCCAGCACAGCGCTCTTCCCTGCATTCTCGGGCAGCCATCACTGGACGCACTTCAGCTTCCAGACGTGGGGACTCCGAGGTCCCTGAGGCTTACCGAAGCTTTGCCCGGACCTGAACAGTCCTGCCTCTTGGCTCTTCTGAGCCTCTGGCTTTGTTTTTATTGCATTTCTCTCGGCCCCACGTTGACGCCACCGGCTGTGCCTGGGGGTGCTGTCGCTGCACCTGCTCCGGAGCTGGCCTCGCTCCCACTCAGACACCTGAGCATCAAGTGTGTCAGACTAGCACGCACACACGTGCCGGGCTCTGAGTCCCCGGGCCTCCTCCGGGTCCTTATCCAAGGCCTCGTTGCCATTTCACCTGAGCCTCATTGGTGGAGCTTTGTTCCTCAAAGTGACCCCAGCACCGAGGACAGTGCCCCACACAGCAAGAAGCCTTAGAAGGGTCTATTTTTAAACAAACATGTGGGCGCTGGAGGTTAGGGTTAGACCATCGTCTCTACTCATGTGCCCGAAGACAGGGGCCAAGTGGACACTCACTGTGTGTATGTGGGGGGCTGGAGACCTCACTGTGCAGATAACCATGCTGGTGCCCACTCGATTCCTGCGTGTGCAGTACAGGGACAGGCCAGGGGCGAGGCAGGAAGCCCTGCTGCACAGAGGGGTCTCCGCAGGTCCCATTCGGGTCCCAAGTGGGGCCCCGCGGCTGCTCCCGCCAGCCCAGCTGCCCAGCTCTTTCCTCCCTGTCACCCTGGGTCATCTCAAGGCCCTTTGCCTCCTAAGGGCAAGGGCAGAAAGGCTGGAAGACCACTAGCTGCCTTCCCACCCTCCCAGGAGCCTGGACCACGGTGCAGGGGCACAGCAGCACACCTCTGTGGGGCGCATGTTCGAGCACACACACACACACACACACACACACACACACGTGTATCCACACATGTACAAGGCCAGCAACCAGCAGCCGCCTATCTATGGTGCTAGTTCTCTGACTCGCCTGGCAGGGAGGAGACACTTGCTTCCTTCTGCTGCCTCCCTCAAGGGCTGCTCACACCCTCTGGGAACCTGGCCGCAGGGCTCCCAGCTGACACAACCTCTCCGCAGCCTCAGTCCCCAACCCCACCCCCTGAAGCTCGTTCGTGCGTCTGCACCACAGGAGGAGAGCGGAGCGGAGCGGGCTGAGGCAGAGCCGTCTCCCAGGCCCTGCGCCCAGCAGCCCTGGCAGCTCACAGCCTCACCGTGGAAGGAACAACACAGAGAGGGGCTGGCCCTGGGGACAAGGCCACCAGGCCCCACTCAGCCCCGCCAGCTGCGTGACCCCAGGTGACTTCCCCATATCCACAGCAAACTCCCCCCCCCCCCCCCGTGAAAAAAACAGCACTAAAAGCGCTGTGCAGACCTCCAAGGTCACCAGCCACCTGGGTTCTTTGAACCTCAAGGTCATCATGTGAAGGCAAGGTCAGTGGTACCTGTTTGTTGGGCTACAATTTGGGACTGGGTGATGCTGGGTAGACCCTGGGAAGAAAACCACCCATTCCAAACCAGGGTCAACCCTCCAGAGCTGTACTGCATGTCTAGCTGCTCCATGTCACTCTCAGGGGACACTCAAGTTCAAGAAGAGCATCCTCTATTCAGGGAAAGTAGAGTATCCAGGTAGGACTGACTGCCCTGGGGAAAATGTTCTTCTGACCTGACTCCTTTCCTGGCTTTGGAACCAGCACAAGGATGAAATGTTGGTGCTGTGGCAACCACTATGGGGTCATGAGGAAGACAGCAAAAGAAGTCTGGTGCCTCAGAGGCCAAGGAACAGCTACTTCCTTCAGACTCTGAACCAAGAGGACAGGGGCTTTTGTTAGTTTCAGCTGCTACCTGAGCAGCTTCTGTTACTTGCAATGCAAAGCATTTCTGGCTAGTTCAAGGAGCAAGGCTAGAGCCTGGGGAAGCCGGGGACACCTTCTGGCTGTGTCCTGAAGCCCCCAGCTAATGCTTCCCTGCAGTCCTCGCCTGAGCAAAGCTGGGTGCTGTGATAGGGAGTGCTGCTGTGTGCTAGGACATGGGACACAAGCTTGCAGGGGTGGACAGTCTCTCCAGAGGGACTGACCCGCTGGGTATGATTTCCCACCGTGCACAGCCGTGTAACATGTGAATGTTCATGCGTCACACAGCCAGTGTCAGGAGGCGCAGTCTTTACTATCACACTTCCAGGGACATTGTGAGACGCTCTCCTGGTCTGCACCACACATCCCTGTGCTAAAGGCAGCCGGCGGCAGGCAGTGTGGGCCACGAGGCTGGACAGGAAGCTGCGGGAGAGGCCGAGGAGAGCTTCCAGGGTGGCAGGAAGGGGCAGACGGGCACAGGGCACTCCAGGCAGGGGCTGGCATGAGCACATGCGCCCAAAATAGTCCCATCAGACAACATCTCAGTGCAGCCTGAGTGTAAACCGGGACACAGGGAAGAACCTGTTGGTGCCAGGTCACTCAGAGCATGGTCAGGTGTCCCATCAGGACAAGACCCTTCCCCTGGCTGAGGGGAGCCCCTGATGCCCTTCGGGCAGGGGTACAGGGGGTCAGCCCCACTTTCAGCATAGGGTTGGGAGAGAGGGGTGCTGCCGGCCTCACAGAGCCAGGAGCAGCTGGGCAGCGGGGCCAGGCCCCAGGTGGGCATGAGTTCTGGGCAGGCAGCAGCAAGGTCTCAAAGGGGGGAATGGTTCCCTGCTTTGACATCTAGAAACAGGTCTATCTGGAGTTCGAGGAAGGCAGATAAAGAAGACAGAAAAGGACTACCTGTTCGAGGACAAACAGCCACAGAGCCCGGGGACCTCTGACCCAGGCATGGCGTTATTGAGGTGCAGCACCCTCCTCTCTCCTCCGGGGCTCCCCTCCTATGGCCCCACGAAGGCCAACTCCTCAGCCAGGAGACTTGGAAGAGGCCAGAGGTCACAAAACAATCTCACGTCTTTGAGCCCTTGATCCCTGGTGACCAGGCAAAGAGGCCCCGTGAGGCAGAGATGCTTGAGCAAAGGCCCCCAGCCTCACAGCTCTTGGGGGCACCACTGAGAGGGATTTCCTCTCAGAACCCAGAGTCAAGACCCAGACACTGTCACAGAAGCCCAAGGGATCCCACAGCCCAGGCTGTGCCCCTCAGGCATCAAGGTTAACACTGATGACCCTGAAATCATGATAAACAGAAGTGCATGGTCCAACCAGAGCCACCTGGGAGCTGTGCACCCTGAGGGGCAGAAGGAATGAGGTGGGGGACCACCACAGCAGCCTGATCCCCTTCGAGGGTGATGGGGAAGCAGTACAGAAGCAGCCAGTGGGAAAGAGGCAAAGGGAACTGAGCAAACGAAAGGGAGGCCCGGGCCCCTGCCCTGTCCCCACCACACCCCAGCCCCACATCTGACCCCAGAAGCATCCCTCCACTGCCTCCTGAGTGGAGTGAGGAAGCAGCCAGGACATGCCCTTCTCGCCTTTCGTCCCCAGGGCTGGCCTCCCAGCTGCCAGCCTTGCTCCAGGACCCTATGGCTGGGACAGGCCACCGGGTGACGGCTCCCAGGAGGTGCCCAGATTCCAGGCAGACATCTCCCAGAAGCCTCTGGCGGCAGTGGCGGCAGCCGTTTCTTAAAAAAGGCTGCATGTCATGCTGCAATCAGCTGCAGGCCCAGGCACTGGGTGTTTATGGGTGCGACAGCTCCCATCCCCTCTGCGGGGCTCTCTGATGAGCCAGTGAGGGCCTCTGCTTTCCACTCTCCCTCCACAGGGACCACAGTCCGTCTGCAAGCGCCACGCGGCTTGGTTAGGGCTTCAGCTTGGTGGGAGGGGCCCTGTCCACCCCAGGTCCTTCCAGGTACCTTCCTGCTCTCCCGTCCCCTGTGGCCCAAGCTGGAGGAAAATAGTCACTTCCAACCATCCCTAGTGTTAACAGCTTTGAGGAAAAAAATGTCAGCGTCCCAGAGGGAGAGCTAATTAGGTGGCCCCCGGGCACCCCAGAGGGGGAAGAAGTCACACCTGGTGCCAAAAAGAGGAAGAAACATTAAAGGCAAACAAGGGAGGAAAATAAAAACCAGAGATAAAAAGTCAAGAGAAAACAGCGGCGCCTGAGAAACAAGAATTCCAGCCTGAGAAACAAGAATTCCAGCCGCCAACTTTTACTGTCCAGCCCTGTTATTCATAAGCGAGTTTCCTCCCTCACAAAGAACCTTTTGCACGGTTTTCCCTACTGCCTCCAAGCCAGCTGCTCGCGCTGTTGTATCCTGAGTGATGATGAGGCTCTGAAAGGGCTTTTTGGGAACAGATGGCCAGGGGAGAGCTGGGGAATGTGCCAGCGAGGGCCGGGCAGGCTGCCAAGGCCCGCGGTGACGGAGCGCTCGGGCTTCCAGCTCGCGTGCTTTCCCTGCCCTCTGCCCTCCGTGGCGCCAGCAGGCCTTCCCAGCAAGCGCTCGGAACATCTGGAGTCTGGGGCTGCCAGGAGGGGGGGGCTGGCGGCAAGCGGGGACCCGCTGTTCCCGCGGAGCTCCCAGGGCTGTGCCGCAGCAGCTAATCAAAACCACAGCGCCCGAATGGGAACCAGGCGCACTCCCAGCTGCAGCCCGAGGCCGCAGGCGACTTAACCCGGTGTCAGGCCTTGCCGGCGGTGCAGCCCTGGGGGTGCTCGGGCTGATGACACCCCGCCCCATCCACCCCACCCTCACCACCACCAGCAACATCACCAGCAGGCTCTTGGCTCCCCGTGGCTAACTGGAGCCTCCCAGGCTGCAGCCTGGCTACTTATATAAGGGCTGATGCTTAGGGCAGGCAGGGGACAGGGGCAGGGATGGGACGGGGACAGGTACATGCTGGGACCTCCAGACCGGCACAGGCCACCACGCTGGGCAGCAGGCAGACTTCAGGCAGCACACAGCACTCGGGAGCTGGAGCTCAGAGTCTGGCAAGAGAGACAGCCAGGTTCAGCGGAGCTCTGGCACTTCCTGGCTATGTGGACATGGACCAGTACGGCCCTCCTAGGGGCCTCAGTTTCCCTTCTGTGCAATTGGAGTGGGGGTCCTCATGCCAGGACAGTATGTGGGGCAGAGATCATGCATGGAGTGGGGCCCTGGGGCACTCAGCAGACGGCAGGGTGTTTGTGGTTTCTGCTTAGGCCCATTACCAGACGGCCATGCACCATGCTCACCACGGGGCCTGAATCCGTGCTCTTTGGCATCAGGGATTTGGGGCCTGGCTGTCTCCACTTTGAGGGTAAGGGCCAAAGACGGAAGAGATCCCCACAGTCATTCACCCACCCCAGGGAGCCGTTCTTTCCTGAAGATGTTCCTTCCCCAGGCTTCACATAAACTTGTAGCTATAAATTCATAAGATTTCCTTTCCAGCTCTTGCTGAGAAAATGCCAACCCTTTCTCTTCTGGGATCTTGTTAATGCCTTTGGCAAGGGGGGAGGCAGGTCCGTGCACACACTCACTTCACAGATGCAAGGACTGGGGATCAGAGAAGTGTAGTCATATACCCAGGGTCACACAGCAAGGCGCACCAGGGCTGGGACCCAAATGCAGGCCCAAGGCTCTGCATCTCCTTTGCTTCCTGGCTTTGCACCGGGGCTCCCTGACAAAAGTCCCGAGAAATGAGAAGAACTGTAGGGCTTACCCTACAGATACCCTCCCTCAGTGTCCTTGATCTAAAGCCACTGACCCCCAGCATGGGGTTCCAGAGGGGAACCCTGACTCAAGGAGAGGCTGTGAGGAGCTCTGCATCCCAAGGGTGGTCAGGCAGCGGCAGAGGGGCGTTCCCTGTCTGGGTCTTCTTCACTGTGTCCGAGGCCCTGAGTTTTTATTCGTACTCACATGTTGGGAAAGGATTCAAGATCAGGTTTGAGGGGAACAGTGCAGACCACCCAGGGGCCAGGGAGGGCACGTTCAGCTCACCTGGAGGCTCCCCAGCTAATGACCCCCCAGCCAGGCCCTGCCAGACTTACAGCCTAACGTGTCAAGTGTGAGAGGACGAACGGCAGCTGAGAACACTCCGCGTTAGAACAAACAGCTGGCAACAAACGTCTGTGTAACTGGAATGCCAGAAAAAATAAATTGCATCCATTTTTATGGCTTGAAGGGAATTTGATGGTGGTTTCCCACCCACCCCTCCTTTTCCCAGCACAGACAACTATGAGAGCTTTGAGAGCAAATGGTATTTAGCTCAATCCCTTGGCCCAAGTGTTGGAAAGAGGACCGGTCCCCCACACGGGGAGGCAGGGCGGTGAAGTGGCAGGAGCCCTCACCTGCTGGCTAAGTGGCCTTGGGCGTGTTTCTCAGGTTCTCAGCCTCAATGTCATCGTCCACACGGGAGGGCGAGTGGGAGGGGCAGGTAAGGTGACACACAGGAACCGCCCAGCACAGCCTGGCGTGTGATCTGGGCTCTGGGAACCTCAGGTGTCATTGCAATTCTCAGCAGCTTCATGAATGGCCTTCACATCCATGTGAAATGACCTCAGTGGACAGAAGGACACAGCACAGAGGTGGGTCACTAAACCAGAGGGGCCAAGGGGCCCCTGCACCTTACAGAGCCCCAGAGCCCAGCAGCAGCAAGCGTGTGTGTACGTGTGTGTGTGTGTGTGTGTGTGTGTGTGTGTGTGTGTGTGTGTGTATGTGTGGCAAGGACAAAGCCAGGACTGGTTCCTTGGTGAATGCCCCAAGGAACATACAGCTGGGCAGGGCTCTGTCCCACACACCAGGCTCTGGAAAGAAGAAAAGGGTCAGGGGCTCCTGAAATAGCTGTCTACACAGCAAAGGACACCTTGGCCTACAGCAACCCACACTGACCCCAAACCAGTTCACTCCCTCAGCAGCCTGCCCAGCCCTGAAACCACAGAGCCAAGATGGTCTCGAGGAGGAGTCAGGCCACCTTGTACCCACTGTCACCACCAAAAGCACCTTCTCCAGAAAGCAGCAGCGACAGAGGGAAGACATGTCACCGAGCTGCACCCATTCCATCCCACCTTGCCAGGGGCCACTCGCCGTCCAACCCGGGGCTCAGCCTTCACCACGGTGCATTACTTACTATCCATCCTGTTCTCAGCCCTGACATCTGAAAGCAACTCCAGTGCAAGGGCTTCAGGGACGTTTACAAGCGAGGCTCTAAGAACAGCACCAATTTCCGTGATAAGTGTTACCCAAAGGCTGAGTCGCTGGAAGAAGGTCCCCTAGACTTCGGGACACTGGCCCTCTCTCTTGTGCCAGTCTGGCAGGGTCTGTGTAGTCCAGGTGTGAAAGTACAGGTTTGGTCCTCCTCCTCAATTCCTCTCTCCCTCACCTCTTTCTCTGTCTTCCTTCTCCTCCCCTCCTCCTCCTCTTCCACCTCCCCCTCCTCCTCCTCCTCCTCCTCCTCGTCCCTCCACTCCTCCCTTGTCCTCAGAGCTCCCAGGAGCTGCTGCCTTAAAAACAGAAGCAGCAGAAACATGGCTCAATGCCAGGTGCTTAATGGCTTTATCTCTGGAGCCTTCGATCTCTCTGCTGGGTAACTCAGGACGTGGACCTCTTTGCCATATCCAGGCTCAAGGGTGCAGCTGGTAGGCTGCCCCTGTCGCCATGCTACTCCTTTGATTATGGCCTCTGGCCCCAGTTAAATGCAGCTGAACCGCTGAGGGGTGCCATGATTTGAACGCACCTCTCATTCATGGATTGGACACTTAATCCCCCATGAACATGTGCATGTACATGGTGTCTGGAGGTAACAAGGCTCAGTGATGTCATCAGGCAGGTCCCCACACTGGCAAGACAGGCTTCGTCAGAGGTAGAGATCTGGGCTGGCACATTTGCTGGCACATATCCCAAGGTCCTTCACAACTATGCTGGACCCAAGCACCCTGCCCTGGGGCCTTTTCGAAGGTGACACTGACAGCAAGGGCAGGGTGACAGCGCAGAGAGCCTGTGCTCCTCCAGACACAGCGAGAATCAAGCAGTCCCTGGAGGGTAGGTTTGGGGCTCAGCCTGTCCCAGCCCCAGCTCCCCAGCCACCTCCCTGGTCCACCTACCACCCAGACTTCAGAATATCCACAGCTCCCTGGGGAAAGAGCAGGAACTCTTCAGCTGGACCCTCCTTTTCCTCACTGTGGCTGGTCCTGGTCCCATATACTCTGGTTTGGACAGGAGTACGCAGTTCCCACTGGGCAGCAGGGACTATAAGGAAAGTTTCTTTGTGCCTACACTGCGTCTGACACAAAATACTTTCCAGGTTTCCCAGAAGGGAGAGAAGAGAGTGGTAAAGAGAGGGGGTGGGAAGAAGAGAGGGAGGGGAAGGCAAGGGAAGGGCTGTGTGCTATGGAGACCTTCATCCCCTCCATCTCTTGTGGGATCACCCTGGGCCAGGCTGTGGAGTGGCACAGCGGAGTCTTGCACAGCAAGACCTTGCAGGCAGAGCAGGACCTGAGTCACCTCTTCCCAACAGCACACAGCCAGGTGTGCCACCAACTGTCACAGGGAAGTATCTGTGGGGTCCTCAAACAGAACCTCAGATACAGAGGTGGGCCTCAGGGGCCCGGATGGCAGGCCACAGAGGGAGGCAGAAAGAGCCAGCAAGGCTGGAGCTCAACAGCCAGGAGGTATCTAAAGTTGTGCTCCCTGCTGTGGCCGCCCCCACGCCCTGGGAGAAGGGCAGGGCAGGTCCCCAGCCCCAGTGGGCAGAGAACCTCTTCCTGGCTGCTCAGCCCCAGAGTCCTGCAGAGCCAACTCCCAGGCAGAACACATGATGCCGCCGCCCAGCTTCACATAGGTGCCGCAAGACTCAGTGAAGGGACAGGAGGACTGCGAAGCCAGGCTGCGACACTCAGGGAGAGAGAGAGGGGAGAATTCAGGAACCGAGAAGGTGGGTGGCAGGGGCCTGGAAAGGTCCCTGTGAGCGCAGGGCTCTAGGGACTGATGCCAGGGATTGAGACAAGCAATCTGACTGCTCCTGAGGAACTGTTCTCTACACAGAGCTCCCTGAAATGGGAAGGGGGCCTGGAAGGTCCGAATTACAAACCCTACTCAGTGAGGAGACAGCTGGGGTCATTGCAGTAGCAGTGTCCTGAGCTTTTTTCACAGGGGAAATGCGTCACAGTGGATATGATTTAGATTGGGGGTGGCTTGGGGCAAAGACAGAGCAACCCCACTTCCCAGTTCCGGCTCAGGAACCTCCTCACAGGCCAGAGACAGGAAAGACCCCAGATCTCGTCCATCTCTGGTCCTCAAAGCAGGCAGCGGTGGGGTGGGCAGCAGGGTAGGAAGGTGAGCAGCGAGGAGAGTGTGGGGCGGAAAAGAGGCATATTTCCACCTAATTCCCATCTCTATCCCCAAACCTCCCTGGAAGGCAGTTCAAGTCCAGGGTGTATGCATTAGGGGCTCATTACTCTCAGGGCGGGGGGCAAGAGTGCCCAGAGCACCCCCTTCCTGCCAGACACCCGCCCAACCGCGCCCTCAGGGAGACTTTAACTACCCGCCGCCTCCTCTCCCCATCGAGGGTACAATGCAGCATCTCTACAGTTCCTCAGATTCCAGGTGATTTCCGAGGAAGCCAACGCGCAGCTCTGCGGGGCATCCACACTTCCTCCCTCACCCCGGCCGGTGGGCCTGGCACCCGGCCTGCCCTCTGTCCAGGGCGCTGTCAGCTCCAATCAGGCGGCTGGCTCGGCTGCGAGAGGGACCGCACTGCGCCCGCCCACCCCTCCCGCCGAGCGCGGCCCTGGATGCCAGGGAGTTCACCGAGAGTTTACAAACCTCCTTTGTCACGGCGCGCAGCAGGGAGCCATCAATCTTGCCCTTCATTTACCCGCCTCACTCTCCGAGGAAAGCGGCGGGCGCTTCCTCTCACCCACTTGACCAGGATTTCTTCTAATTGGTCCATGTCAAACAGCCCCAGGAATGCAGCTTGCAATTACCGCAGGGGCAGTGGCCGCTCTGAGAAGGGGTCTGGGAGTCCTTGCAGGGCTGAGGCCGGCTGGGCCCCAGAAGCCTGGGGGTCCACAGAGGGACCTGGGGGGGTGGGCTCGAGAGGACCGGAGGGACATCCTGCAGTCAGACTGCACCCGCTGTCAGCCTTTCTCCCTCCAGCCGCCGGAACCAGAGACCCAGACGGCTGCCATCATTGCTCCACACTGACCTCTAACAAAGGCCGCTGTGTGCAACCCCGTCCTCCCCCAACTGTCTCCCCAAACACACCAGGGTTTACACAGGCTGTCCCCTCTCCCCTGATGCTGCTCCCTGCCTCCTTCATGTTCGGCATGTCTCAGCTCAAGTGCCGCTTTGCACCGAAATGTCCTCTGAAGCTCTCCCTCCTCTAGTGGCCTCCCTGCCCTCAGCTCAGGCCCACCTTCGGGCCCTTATCCGCTGCATGAGGGTCTTTCTAACCCCCCAGGGGCTGTAGCTGTCATCTTTACACCCCTCCCAGCTTCCTCACCTGACAGTCGGAGCTCAGTGAATCTGCTGAGAATGAATTAGTGAATCAGTGAGCAGATCAGTGACTATCACGCAAATTACCACAAGCCTCACTAAACCACAGGCCTAACCCCACACTGGCACCTGCCTGGCTCCTCCTGGACGGCCACCCTGTCCGGGGGAGTGTCACCCAGATTCATCCACCAGGGGACACGTGGGACTCAGCCACAGAACACATGAGGCCAGAAAGGGCTCCTGGCATAAAAAGTCCTCATCTAGGGCAGGGGAGTTAGCTCAATGGTTCCAGTGCCTGTCTTGCAAGCGCAAGGGCCTGGGTTCAATTCCCCAGCAACTACATACAATACTGAGTGTGGAGACTCATGCCCAGCAGCAATCAGGACGCTATACCACAGTGCCAGGCGTGGTGGCTCACACCTGTCATCCCAGCACTCGGGAGGCAGAGGCAGGAGGATTGCTGTGATGTGAGTTTGAGGCTGAGCTCAGGACCAGCCTGAACTACAAAGCAAGACTCTCTCAAAAAAAAGTTCTCATCTAAGTGCCCCACAGACACCAGGGGCCAGTTTACCCAGCATCTCCATTACAAGGGCAGCGTCCCACTCCAAATCCCAGGGGACCCCTGGAAAATTCCACGCTGCTGATCTCTCTGCTCTGTGGCAGCCCTGGGCACAGGTGGCGTGCCTCTACAGTCCTCTTCTTGCCCCTCACATACCCCTAGAGGCAGCTACCCACACACAGGCACGTACCTTGCGCTTCTTGGCACGACCCTCGGCCTGCAGGGTGCGGGTGCAGCGCTGCACGCACTCGGAGAAGCTGAGGTTGCTGTGGTCAGCGCTGTAGTCGAGGTCCGCCAGCCGTGCCAGGGACAGGATGTAGTTGCAGGCGATCCTCAGGATGGCCAGTTTGGACAGCTTCTGCCCATACGAGTAGCATGGCACCTGGGGACAGCGGGGAGGACATCAGAGGGGCTCCATATGCTCCATACACCCACCTTGGCCGGGCTCCTGCCTGAGGTGGCTCTGGGCCTTCTGCCGGGTTTTGTGCCCGGTGCTAAGCACCTGCTGCTCACACACACCTCCGCTTGGCACAGTCACATCGGGGACATGTCCTGTTCACTTGTTTAGGGGAAGATGCTGGAGTTCGGCTGGTCCTGAGAGTCAACCCCGCCCGAACCGCCATCAATCTCCACCCTGACGAAGCCCCGCCCTCCGCCCTCCCGAGAAGGAGTCTCTCTGAGAAGACAGATTGGCGTTTAGCTGGAAAGTTCCACTCCTTCACTCACTGACACTTATTTTGCTCAGCCCTTGGGTAACCAAAAGTTAAAAACCTGACTTTTGCCTTTGAAGCCCAACGCAAGAGTAAAATCACCATTATACCCTAAAAGAGATAGGCACCAGCGTGATGCCAGGTAGGGCATACAGCAGGTGTGCAATAAATACCAACAGGCCCAACCAGACTCAACACATCTGCCAGTCACTCAGCACCAACAAACCGCTCACTAACTGCAGAGGGATTTACATGGGGAAGAGACGGCGACTCTCACTCGCAAATGTTCACTAACACTTGTGCTGCGGTACAGAGCCAGGAAGACTGCAGCACACTCGACCACAGGGTGGTGTTGTGACCCAGAAACACTTCACGGTCAGGGCTAACGTGTGAGTCTCCGGTTCCTCAGTGGCCATCACAGCAGCCAAGGCGCCAGCTTCCTCTCGCTGAGGTCCGCTCCCAGAATGAGGGCCGCACAGCAGGGCCGCATGAGTGTTTAGGGGACACCACATATTCCAGCCTCTCTTCTAGGCCAGTGGTTCCCTACCAGAGAAGATTTTCTCTCTAAGCCTGGGATCTCCCAGCTCTGCCCTACACCAGGGGGCGGCCTGCCCTTCAGGGTGCTCTATGGCGCCCTCCTCTTTAACTCCCCATTCCTATGCTGCCAGTGCAGTGGGCCTGGAAAGGACACGCTGGATGCGGAAAAGGGTGCACACATGGGTGAGCTCCCTCTACAGCCACCAGGTGACTCCAGGATGTTCTGAACCAGGTTCAAAAGTCAGTCATCTCTCTAAGGATGCAGAGCCAAAGCACACACGCCTTTTGTCACCCAGGTTCAACTCCTGACTCCTGCTCGACTGAACTGCACGACCCTGGGCAAGTGGCCAAACCTTGCTGAGCCTCAGTTTCTTTGTCCTACTGCACAGAAGAGAATGGCTGGTTGGAGTCAACAAAATTGTGACTGGGTGTAGCAGAAAGTCCCAAAGAGTGGCTCCAGAGAGGGGTGAAGCGGGAGGTCTACAGCGAGGACACAGCATGCAGGTCACCCTCACTGACAGGGGCTCTGAGACTAGGAAACATGAGGCAGGGAGGGAGGCGCCAGAGAGAAAGCCAAGGCCCCTGCACCCCTCCAGGCCTGGCTGTAGCTCCAAACCGATCCAAGAAAAGCTGGCAGCACAGCACGCTGCGTCTGCTCCCAGCCAGAGTCCAGAAAACCCTGCTTTATCAACCTGAACAAATAAACAAGCTCTGGCAGCCCTGGGGCAGGGAAGGGGGTCTCGGGGCTGTTTCACACTTTTGCCTGTGTCTCATCCAGAGGAGGCAATGCCTATCTTTGAGGACCGGGCACCACACAGCGCTGTCATCTCTCAGAGGTCATTCTGGGGGTCTCCCTGAAACAGCCCGCACTGTGCGCCCAGCCCCTGAACAGCTGGGCTCTGGGAGAGAGCATAGACCTCGGGAGCTCTGTGTGCGTGACCCAGGGTCATGGTCCAAATGCAAAGCAACAGGTGAGGCCAAGGCTGACCCAGAAGCCGCATGCCAAGTTCCGGGCCAGCTCTGTCCCAGATTTGTCACTCTGTCCTGATGCTCCTGCCAAGCTCCAGGTCTAACCAGAAGAAAAGTGTCGACTGAGCGCCTGTTTCTGGCACCGTGGTAGCTTCTCACAGGTGGTTTAAAACCTCCCCCAGATAAAGATGAATGTCCCATCTGCACAGGAGGGAACAGGTGACATATTGGGCCCTGAAATGCTCCACTGAGACCTGGCAGAGCCAGAAGCACATCTGACTGGCACACAAGGAAAACACGTGCCACAGGCCTCTCTGGCTCCTGCTACCGCATATGGGGACAGCAAGGGCATCTTTGGAGCAGCTCAGCTCTCCTTCTCTGTCCCCAGGGTTCAGTACCTGTGTCCCAGAATGCAGCCCCCACTTGCCAAAGCCCAGCGCAGAGCCCCCCAGCTGGGGCTGCCGTGCAGTGTGAGGTGCTTCTAGAAGGTGAGGGGATGCAGGAAGGGTTGCTCTGAATTCCAGGCATTGCCCAGGCTGGGGTTCGAGACAAACACCTTCCCTTCTCTGTGCCTCAGTTTCCTCCTCCGTAGGGGTGAGGACAGTGATGTCTGCACTTCCCTGAGCTGCAGGAACTGACTGCATTAGCGGCCACACTAGCATACGCACAGCAGAGGCCCCGTCTGTGGGCCCAGGCCCCTTGCAGGAAGCCCAGGCAGATGGTGCTGTTCCAGACACACTGCTAATATTCATCCCTATGCAGCCTAGTGAGGTGGAAACGATCACTTCCACCTGATGGAGAAGCTCCCGACCCCAGCCACGTTGGGACTCCGCAGTCTCTGCTGGTCTGCAGGTCTGGGTTAGCAGGGGTCCTTTTGTTTAGCCAGCACAGATTTCCTGGGGCCTCAGAGCAGCAGCTGTAGCCTCCAGTGGGGGCCACCATGGCAGCTGGGCTGGTATTCAGGCCGATGATCCCAGGAGACCTGGTTGTGCGCATGATCTCTGAGCGTCCACAGGAAGACACAGGATCCCCACTCACCCCACAGCCTGCAGAGGATCCACAGCTGTCACCTCTTACCCGGTCAGAGGACAGTGGCCCAAGGAAGAAGCAGGACCACTGGTCTCCATGCTCAACCCACAGACTACAGGGTACGCTGGTGCTCATCCCACAGGATGCATAAATTTCAGAGGAACGGTCTGAGCATTTTCAGAAGGTCCCACCTGCCCCTCAAGACTATCCCACTCTCTCCCCTAAGCTCGACCCTCTCCTGGCTCCAGCAAGCAAGAAAAAGCAGGAAGAGTACAGCATGAGGGGCTGGCTCTACCCCTGGACATCGTCCTAACCTTAGGCAGGACCCCAGTCATACAGGACCTCAGTTTCCTTATCAGTAAAATGGGTAGCAAAATACCTCTGGCCTCCAAATGAGGTCACAGTGGGAAAATGGGGGAAAACATCATGGAAAAAACAAAGCCTACAACCTCCCAGAGAACACAAGAGAGGCCTCAGAAATATCTCCCCGCTGGGCCAGCCCAGGGCTGCTCTTTAGTGTCACACTAGGCGCCTTCCTGGAAACCCAAGAGTCCTGGGCCCACAGGGCTCTGCGAGCTGAAACTGTCCTGTCATTGTCTCGTAGTGTCCTTACGAGATTCTTGGAGCGAGTCCACTCCATCTGAGCTATTCAGGGCTCCTGTCCACACAGCCACAGTGCCACAAGACCCAGGCACTAGCCTGGGTCTCCATGGTGAAGGGCCATGGCCTCAGTGCCAGACAGGCCTGAGGATGGATCCTGGTCACTCTGTAACCTTGAGCAACTTCTGGATCATTTCCGTAAGTGTCTTCTACTGTAAAATGAAAAGACAGCTATACAAATATGCAAAACAGGCCCCAGGCAGACACCCTGGTGACCGTGACATGGGGCCAGGGGACAGCCCTCTGTCACCCTCACCTCTCCTGCCTGTGTGGAGCTCCCTGTACAAGCAAGCCCATCCCCCATGGCCTGAGGGGGATGTACACAGACAACTGCGGGTCGCCTGTGTCCCTCTTTCACCCTAGGGGGTTAGAAAGTGAGGGAGGTGCTGAGCCAGGGCCACCCCTGTCCCCTCTGGAAGCACTCTAAGTTCTCTGGGCATGGAACTCTAGGAGAGTCGAGGGACATCAGAGGAGACAATGTGGACCCACCTACTATGCAACCACTTCCGTGCAGAGGCTGCCTCTGAGGCCCTTATCTACTGCCAAGTGTCCATTGCTACTGAAGGGCTCTGGGGGACATGGGAAAGCCATGGTAGGTCAGATTCCCAAAGGTGGGCACAGCTGAGGGGTCACAAGGTCCTTCCTGGAGACAGAGGCCCCAGGGTTGGGCCCTCCCTCCCCTCTCCCTCCCCTCTCCCTCACAGCAAGGCGAGCCTTTCCCTGGACCCCTCCCACCTGGAGGGGAGCAGCCTGCACATGGCCAGCCCAGCTGTGCACACATGGCCTTCACATGAGGCTGTGCGGAGGGCTCTGGTGCAGCTGGGCTGGTGGCATGTGCTGCGGCCTGACCATCTGCCCCGCACTCTCTCTGCCCCCACCTGCAGCCACACAGTCCACCCCCCGCTCATTCCTGGCCCAGAGCACAGTGGATATGACAAGACAGGGGCCTAGCAGGCATCTACATGTTGCAGGACAGTGCTCATGCCTCGGTGGGTTTAGCACAGCTGCTGAGAGCTGGGCCACTAGAGCGACTCACTAACCCTGATCCAACCCAAGCTCTGTGGAGACAGTGGCACTCGGTCCTCCGAGACACCACCACCCCGGAACCTGGAGAAGGACACATCCAAGAGGCATGCAGCACAGAACCCAGAGGCCATTATGTGGTGACAAAGACTTCGAGACCTCAGTTGACTCACACAAGCTCCCTTAAGGGCCCCATGTGTGAAGTGACACAGGTGTGGGGGACAGCGGACAGCAACACTGTTCATCATATGAACGGTGCACACTGCACACTTAGCATGGTCCAAAGTGAGCATCTGATCAGCACTAGTTCCTCTGTAACAACTACAGATTCTGGCTGTTGCATCTGTCCAGGGCCCTGTCCAGCCCTGGGGACCTTACCTTGTTGATGTGAAGAAATGTTCATTCCCCTGGCTGCCCCTCCTGACCTTATTCACTGTTTGCAGCCGAGTTATGTGTGCAGTAAGCACCAGCTCCATGCTAGCCGCTAAGGCACAGACAGAGAAAGTGACCTGCCCACAGCCACACAGGAGGATTCAGCAGAGACATGACTCAAAGCAGGCTCTGGACTCCCCAGCCGGTGCTCTCTCCACTCCACCTGGGAGCTGCTCAGGGAAAGGAACCAGCCACATCAGGCACGGCCCTGTTTAGACAGGGCTGCCTCCCGCCTTCTCCCTTTTGGAGGGTCTGGTCCATCATATGCAGTGGACCCGAGCTCCCGCCAGTCTGGATCAGGAGGGGGTCGGTGTGTTTTATAGGAGGGTCTGAGGCCTGACAGGGACTATCAGATTCGAGATATAGTGGTAGGGACCTGTTGGGTGTGGCCAGAGGAGCCCTGGCTGTACTCCATCCTCATACAACAGGCTGAAGTCCCATCAGGCTAAACAGCCTAACAAGAGAAGGAACAATCTTTGGAACAAGGGACAGAAGCCAGTGTTTGTGTGTTCCAGTGTGCACTTAGGTGTATGTGGCCATGTGTGTGCACACACACGTGTCTGCTGGAGAGGGCCTGGGCTTCTCCTGCGCAAACACACCAAGCTTGACCCTTTTGTAGAAAACTCTCCATAGAGCGGCGGAAGTGAGAGAAGACCAAGACCAACAACATCATCTCGGATCCTCGAGGGTACCACCCAGCCAGGGTTATGGCAAACACTAGGTCAGGGAGGAGCACTAGGGCACTGACCCATATGCCATTATCGGAAGTGTCTGGTTAGAGGGTCCCTTCCACTGTCATCATCCCCAGCCCAGGGATCATCGTGAACAAGCCCCTTCCTTCTCTGGGCCTCTATTTTGCATTTTACAAAATGGGTTCATCCAGCCCTAACAGGATGATGAGATTCAGAAGGGGAAAGTTACTGTTGAGAGAAGCAAAAGCCATGGAGAAAATGACACACAGCAACACTTGGGAATCATCTACATTCCCTCTGGCAGCACTGAAGGAGACAGCGAGCTGGGGGACAGCAAGGGAGCTTCCCAGGGCGTCCAGGGACCAGCTGCCAGCCCTGTCTGCTTCTCACCAGCCGGCAGGCTGTGGGCATGGGCCCCTCTTGGGGTGGTGAGAGGTCCTTCCCAGAGGCCAGGTGAGCAGGCAGCAAGACTCCGCCCTGCCCTCTGCCATCCTTCTGTCCTGCGGGCCAGACTGCAGGGCGCCTCGCAAGCTGCCGCCCCACCCAGGCACTCAGGCACAGAGCTGTCAGTCCAGGCTGGCACTGATGGCTCCAATGGGCCCCTGCCCAGGGCCCCTCTGGTGTGGCCACAGGCAACTGCCCCTACTGGCCTGTGACAGCCGCCTGGCCCCACCCCACTTCCCTCCCTCAACAGCCAAACTCAAGCAAGGCATTTTGGCCCCAAAGCTGTATGTAGGTCTCTTCCCCCTCAGATGTCCAATGCCCTTCATCCCAGTGCCCACAAGCCCCTCTCCCTACCCCAGGAGGAAAAAGAGAGTGCATTCCACAGTGAAGATCCTGTGTTCTGAAATTGTTGGTTGGTTAAAGCCCAGGGAGGTTGAATGACTTTTCTGGAGTCAAACAGCAAATCAGCTGGGCAGCAAGCAAAGAGCTCATCCACCAAACCATCACACCCATGCCAGCCTTCCCACTATTTGGAGGGGTATTACTACCCCCTTTCTGGGTCTCCCCTCTTTCTAAGCAAGTGAGAAGCTCAGAACCCTAGGGCAGTGCCAGTCTCGTCTAAAGTAAAACTGTAGACCGTCCTCTTCTGTCAGCGGTAATTCTTAAACATTCTTCCACCGCTCCAGCAGGGCCACTGCTCGGGGGAAAGCAACCCCACTGGCCCGAGAATGAGAACCCCCAACTCACCCCCAAACCAGCTCTGAAGATTTAGCTCAAGTGGTATCGTGCCTACCCTAGGAAACCCCCACTAGCAGCAGCCAGGTCCCCACGGAGCTCCTGCTTCGCCCGCGGTGGGAGGGACCTCCCAGGAGCTTCCAACAAGGCCCCCTCCAGAAGCTGCCTGTGGGGAGGGCTGCGGCCTGGGCCGGGTTCTCGGACCGCCACACTTAGGGTCCAGAGCTCGCAGGCGAGCTGAGCTGCTCAATCACCATCAGCCGCAGGTCCGCCCCACAACAGCGCTCTCCTCGGGGTCACCAACAGAGGGCCAAGACCCCAAATCGCCAAACGCTCGACAGAAGGGTCGTCCTCCCCTCCCCCTACCCGAGACTTTCCCACATTCCCCTTCTCCGTTCGTTACCCCGCGGCGCCAAGGAATTCAGGAGACAAATACTAGCTGCCTTCCCCTATACATGGTGGTGGGAGCTGAGACTGGCCAGGGCCAAAGACCTCCAGCCCTGATCACGCTTAGCAAACCAAGATGCGCACCAACGTCGGTTACCTATGCCTGTCTGGGCTCCGGGTTGGGCCAGGTGTGGACATCTCGCCGCCGAAACGTCTGCTTACGTTCCCTACGGCCTCTGGCCCCACACTCACCCCACCCCTTTCGCCACCACGCGGAGAGGACAGAGGTACCTGCTTCCTGAGCGCCTCGAAGGCCGCGCTGATGGTGTGCACGCGCGTCCGCTCCCGGGCGTTTGCCAGGAGCCTCCGGGTCTGCTGCAGGGCTTTGATCTCCGATGAGGCGGCTGTAGCTTCGCCCGGCCGTCTCCTAGGCGACGCCGAAGAATCCGGGTGGTTATTGTAAATTACGTGTGAAATTGACGAGTAGGAAGTTTCCCCCGGACGCGTTGGGGGCGAGGGACGCACAGAGGACTCCGCGGGAGCGGCCGGTGTGGGCTGCGCGGGCGGCGCGGGGCGCGCGGGCGGTGCGCACAGCAAGATGCGGGGACGCACGCCTGGCTCCCGAAAAGGCTGCGTCTCCGGACGCCCAGGAGCCGGAGCTGGGGGCGCGGGAGGGGGCGGCGGCGGCGGCGTGGGGAGTCCGGGCACCACTGCGCCCAGGGCAAAGCCGCGTCGCCGCGCGTCCGGGACCTCGGGTGCCCGGGCGCCCCTGCGCTCCCCGGCTGGGTCCGTGCCTGAGGGACCTGCTGGCGCCACGAGGGGTGGTACTGCGCCCGAAGCCGGCTGCAGCCGCTGGGTCCTGTCCCGCAGCCCGTTGGTGGCGGTGGCGGTGGCGGTGGCGGTGGCGCCCGGCTCGGGCGCTTCCAAGTCCAATCGGAAAGTTTTATAGCCGTTCGCGCGCCGCGCCGGCTCCTTGCCTTTCCGCTTGAGTTTCTTGAGACCGTGCAGCTCCTGCACGCACAAGGGCTTCCACGACCGGTCCTCGAGCGCCGGGAGGGGCTTCATGGCGTCCCCGGCTCGCCCTTTCCCTCGCCACCGCTCCCCTCGCCCCGGGCAGCTGCGCCCCGGGTTCCGCGCGAAGCCGCGGGCTCTGCGTCCCCGGACGCTCAGAGTGTCATCTGAAGTCGCGGCCGCCTTGCCAGCATTTCTGCAGCACGCCCGCTGCGCTCCATCTGTGTTTGTTTAGCCTCAGTTTACACAGAAGCCCGGTTGGCGAGATCAGTCAGCGCCGCCGCCCGGAGAGGAGGCAGCTCCCGCCGCCACCGCCTCCCCAGCCCGGCCGCCCGAGCCGCTGAGAGCGCCTTTAAAGAAACAGGAAGCATTTTTCAAAACAGCTGGGCCGTCGGCCGCCTCCTTTGTCCGCGTGCTCTCTGCCCCCCCCTACCCAGCTCTTACCTCCTCCCGCGCGCCATCCCCGCCCCCTACTCAGGTCGGGGGCTCTTGGCTTTTCCCGGAGGACAGTCGGCTCCCGGCACAACCGCCCTGAGCACGTGGCTGCACGATCCTCTGTCTCTGTCTGTCCCCAACTCACAGAGGGGCCGCCCAGCGAGGTGACAAGGAGCAGCGCTGACCCTGACCTTCCCCACCGAGCACCCTGGCTGGACTTGCCCTGACTCGCCAAGGTGGAGAGATACCGGCAAGGTGCCCAGGAAGGGCTCCCAAGTTGCAGGACCCTTGTGCCTTCGGGAAGGCGACAGCCCCTCTCTCTGAAGGAAGGGGAAACTGAGACTCCAAAGCAGTGTACTTCCCAGGGTGACGCAGAAGTCGGAGACTGGGAAGGTGAAGATTTCATCAGCGGCCCAAGTAGTACCTGCGGGAACCTGAAGTCAGCTAGCCCCCACCCCGCTCCCGCACGCCCTGCCAGGCCCAGATTTGCTCACCTGTGAGATGAGAAATTTGGAGAGGAATGGGCTGGTCACGGCCTTGCTGTGAGCACCGAAAGCGCCACACAGCGGAAGGTGCCAGTTCAATGGGAGCTGTGCTACCCTTACTAATAACTGAGGCAGAACAGCTCCCCGAGGTGGATTTCCTGGGTTCATACCCCAGCTCTGCCGATTACTAAGTGACCTGGGGAAGTCGCTCAGTCTCTCTGTGCCACCCTCTCCCCACCTGTAGGACAAGGGTCACCATTGCACATCCTCCTGAAGATGAGCTGACTCCATAGCTGGCAAGGGGCACAGGCCACCTCTCAGGATCCCCTGGCCCTCTGCCACCTCATGGGAGATGCTGGACTAGAGCCCTCCTCCCCATCGCCACCTCACCGGCCAGCACAGGGCCTCGCTCTGCGCTGCCCTTTCTCCTGGGCATTTCCTCCTAGAGCCAGGTGGGCACTAACAGCCCAGAAGATGGAACCCTGGACCTGGGCCTTAATCGCTGATGAAAAGGCAAAGGCTCACCCTGAAGGGCACCTGGGGCAGGAGGAGACAGGCCCAGGGTGAGTGACCGCCGAGTGGACACAGGGTCCTGGGCTGTGTGCCGAGGGTGCGGCACAAGGTTCCAAGGTGGGCATGTGGAGCTGGGCCCTGACTGGCGTTGGCTTTTGGACTGTTGAGCTCCATAACTAAGCAAGGCGGCTCATCCCACTGCCATTTAACTAGCCGTTCTGTCTCTGAGGATGATAGTCCTGCCCTGCCAACTTCTTGGGGTTGTTAGGAAAGAAAGAGATGACAAATGTAAGAGGGCTTTAATGTAAGCCTTCAAATACACACACACACACACACACACAGTCACATGTGCACACACACACACCCTTATTCATGTACTCTCTTGACTCACAAATGCAGAAGGGGCCCGCATGGGTTCCTTGAGACACCTCGTCTCTGGATTCCACAGCTTCCTGCACCTCGTGTCTGTCCCAAAGACCAGTGTCCCTGAGAGGAGTCCTCCGTCTCCTGCTGGCTCCCCGGCCTTGGGAAGCCCTGGCTTTGCTCCCAGGCTGGACACTTGTGCTCGTTCCCTTTAGTGAGCAACTCCCAGTTAGCTGCTCCTGTAAGCCTTAGCATGCCACTGGCACTGGCTGGGAAGGGCTGCTGCAACCTGCCTGCGCTGCACACCTGTGGGGTCACCGAGGAGCTCTGGGGTGCTGGCTCTTCCTTCTTCCCTGTCCCCAGAAAACCACTGAAAAAGACAATCAGTTGTGTCCTGTGCACATCTCTGTCTGGAGACTGAGTCTCAAACAAAGGACAAGACCCAGGCTCCCACTCCTTCTCCATCCAGCAGGTCAGGAACAGAAGTGGAGAAGAAAGTTACGGCCTTCTCTCCAGACCTGTTTAGGCGCTCTGAGCCTCAGTGTACGTCTGTCAGTGCAGACAATAGAGAGCACCTCACTGAACACCTCAGGAACGAACCTGCATCTTGGTTGAGTACGGAGTAAAATCACATCTTGGTTGAGTACAGAGGGCTCCGCTCAAGCTGATTCTAAGCCCTTTCCTAACTCTCCCCAAATAGGGAAGAAGGCACTGACTTCCCCAAGCAGGAGGGAAGCAGCAGGCAGAGCCCCCTCCCTCAGGGATGGAGGTGGAGCAGGGCCCCCACCCTCACCTTGCTACTTCTCCCACTTGTCAAATGTGGCACCCGAAAAGTGGCAACAGGCAAGCCTTTGCCACTAAGCAACTGAGTGGTCTTGGGCAGCTCCTGCAGCCTCGATAAGCCTCTGCTCCTTGGTCATCAGGGGGAACGTTGTGTGAACAAGATGAGAAGGGTCCCTGCCGCTGCCATTCCCAGCCCACCAGGTCCCTTGCTTTTAGGTCCATATGCCCTAGTTTAGGGACCAAACCTGAGCTCGCCAGCGCTCTGAATCTCTCCTCTCACTTTTCCTATTTGAGAATTGGGGCCGGGACCAGCTGGACAGCGCCCCCTAGTGGTAGAACATAGCTGAGATTGCGCAGGATGGGGCAGTGTCCTCCACAAAGTAGACACTGATTCTGGGCCCTGTCATGACAAGAATGTGGATTTCACAAATTCCTAAAGATGCCAAGATAAAAAGGCTCTCGAGGTTCCAGATATCTTTGCATGGGACAATGCAGTTATCCCCCAAGAAAACGTATGTTTCATTAAAACTATGTGCCACTGTAGGTTTTTTGGAAGAACATAATAGCGCCACAGGAAGGGTCCATATCCCCTGGACAGCTCCCCCAGTGAACAGACATGAAGCCAGAAAAGGAAGGGAAGGCAAACACTTAACGCTAATGCTGCTGGGGACAATGTTAGACAGCCAGGCAATAGGAACCCCCTCACTCAGGGAGTGACCACGCCTACTTCAGTCACCCTCCAACAGTCCAGGGAGGGAATCCCACTCTACTGATAAGAAAACCAAGATGTGTACAGCAAAAAGATGCTAACAGAAAGGGAGCCAAACAGAAGTGAGCACTGAACCCAGGCCAACTCCCCAAAAGCCCCTAGCGTTCCACCTTTGTGCTTCCCAGCCTCCCGAGACCGGTCAGCCCTGGAGGCAGGTGGCAGGGCCACCTGTGGGGCTGCTCCTACAGGTCAAGTGCACTGCCAGCCTGGTCGGAGTTTGGCACTCACGGGCTGGGCCCAGTCCTCCCTCATGGAGGTGCATGTGTACCAACCGTCCGGCAGCACAGGATGCAGTGCTGCAGACAGCCTTGCTGTCTGGCTCTCAGCTGTGGCCTCTGGGCTCCCCCTGGTTCAAGTGAGCATCCTCTGGCTCCTTCCAGGTCAAGGGCAGGGACAGCGTCTGGAGCCTGGACCGTGAGTCCAGGCACTGCAGCACAGGATGGTACACATGCGCCTCCATGAGGGAGGACCGGGCCCAGCCCGTGAGTGCCAAACTCCGACCGGGTGTTCTGGAACCTGGGAGGTGAAGTTCCCCATTCCTGGCTGCTCTGATTGTCCCCAGTGGGTGCCAAGAGAGGAAGAGTGGGGAGCAGCCTCCCAGGAGGAGGACCCTCTCCTGGTGGAAACAACACAGCAGAGACGGCACCATGGGCAGAGCCAGCCAGGGGAGCTCAAAGAACACAGTCAACACAGCAGCCCCTAACGCCCCTCCCTCCCCCCAGCCACAGTAGCACCACCACTGCCCTGAACCATCGGACTCTGCACCAGTGACAAGACAGCCACTCAGGCAGCCTCTCACTCTTCCTTCACCTCTCCAACCAGACACCACCCTGGCTGTGGAGTTGGGAGCCTGTGGGTGGGACAGGGCTCTCCAGGGGCAGCAGGGGTCTGGGTGGAATCTGGGAGGGTGGCAGCAACCATGAGCACAGATCTGTTCTGGGCCTTGCAGTCAGAGGACTGAGAAGGAAGCAAGAGGAACAGCTGGGGGGACTCAGTTGGTCAGCAGAGGACACATCTTGTCATTTCCCTGCTCACACCCTCCCAGGGACTTCTCCCCTTTCCCAGAGGGCTGGTGCCCCTGCTACTTCCTTCCCTTCATGCAAGGAGAGGTGGGCATATCTGGTACCTCTTCCACTGCTTTGCTCCCAGAGCCCTGAGGTGTGATGGTCGGCGGTAGCCCTGAGTCACACATGGAGAGCACCGCGGCGCTGCGCGTCCCTTCAGTGCCTCCTCCCAGCCTGGTAGATCCACCAGCAGACAAATCAACAGTCCTTCATATGTTGGACAAATCAGGGTCAGGCACATGAGCGGCTGGTTAGAAAGATGAAGGTGGTGGGGCTTCTGCCGTCAGGAGTCCTCCTGAGAACAGGCAGTTCCACCCCTGCCCTCACCCACTGCCCACCTGTACTGCTCCAGTGCCACCTGCAGGACACTCCCTAAGACTAGGGTCCACCCTCCGGGGCAGGTGCTGTAGCTTCAGGAGACACGGGCCCACCTGAAGGAGGCCTGAGTCCCACGAGAAAGAAACACAAGCTTGAGCCCATGCACAGCGATGGGCACCACAGGAAGAGTGTGGGCGTCAGCATGTGCCAGAGCAGGTGGGGGACGCCTCGGAACGAGGGGCCGCTGGACCAGGCTGGGAGGGGGATTTGCCAGGCTGAACGCAGCTCATGACTCATCCTTCTCCACCCCTCCCCTCCCATCTTGTCCCTCATCACCTCCGCTCCCTTTACCATCATCACAATTGGAGCCGCCAGTGCGTCTGACCTTGGAAGCTCTGGGGTGTGTACTTGACCTGTGCACCCTGCTTGTAGTCTGCTCCCCCTCAGAAGAGGTAGGAAGACGGGCTGCTGTGTCTGGGTGGGCACCCAAGGAGCTTCCATCAGTAGGGGGAGGGGGCTGCCCCAGTGACTGAGTCTGCTGAGCCGCGCGGGCATGACATCAGCCTAGGGTCCCTACCACGGAGGACATGAGTGCACCCCTCAGGGACATGCGGGCCACAGAGCAGCAGCCAAGTCCAAGGCTTCCTGTGGCATCTGTCTGATGTGGCCCAGCTGCCCTCCCTCCCTGACAGCATACTGTCCCCCGATTTTCTTTTCTGACAGCCTCGGTGGGAAAGATGACAGACAGGCACAGGCAGGAAGGCCCGGGGTCTCCGCTGACTCTCCGATCCTCTTCTGTATCCTATAGCATTCTGTTTCAGCGATGCAGAGTATCAACCGGACATTGTCAATGGAAATTTTGATCACTGTGGTTTATATTCCTTTATTAGTGTGTTTTGGGCTTATAGTTATACAATATGACCCTTTACAGGACATTTGCATCTGCTCTTGAAGTCCAAGGAGTGCAGGGCTAGATGCTGAGGGTTCTGTAGCCCTGAGCGAATGACCTGGGCATCCCAGATGTGTTCACTCCCCAGGACCAGCTGTGCAGCCCTGAGTACCTGCCTCCACCCCCTTCTCCACCCTGCCCTGTTCCCAGCCCCCTTCAGACCTCCGCTCCGAGTGGGAGGGAGAACCCAAGCCCCTTCCAGCCCTAGCAAATTAAAACTGTCTTAAGGCTCTTCAGACCCCCAGCACAGCTTCGGGGAAAGTGGAGATAAAGCAGCCCTCCTGGGGGATTGGCTCTGCCCTTCTCAGCTTCTGCTGCCCCAGGAAAGACTCCTGGAACTGGGAGGTGACAGCCTGGAGTCGGTGAGAAGCCCTGCTCCTTAGGGCTGGGTTCACCGAGACCTACTTGTCAACAACCTAAGCAGACCAGGCTCAAGCCCGCATCTCCTGGGAGCTGTTACCCATCCCCACAGATGTGCTCTGTGGCTTGATGCAAAACCAGAGCTCAATAACTTCTTCAACCTCTTTTTTAAGGTGGAACAACTTCCAACTCCCCAAGGAAAGGAGTACATTCCTTCACTGTGAAGTCTTCTCCCCATTTCCCCCGTCCCCTCAGAAAAGAAAGGAAACAAAAAAGTCTTGGCTGCTTCTTCAGTGCTGGCTTCTTTAAAAAAAAAAAAAAATAGAACTATTTTTACTGCTCTCTGAAAGAGCCCCAGCTTATGGCAGCAGAGAGCATGAGGGGGCAGGACAGAGTGACGCAATGCACATTTATTAGCAGTGAGGAAAATTAATAAGGCACCAGCACAAGGACAGCTCCACAGACCTGGGAAGCCCCAGGGACAGCTGTAGATCTGGTGGCCTCCAGGGTGAGTCCTCCAGACGCCTCATCAGTTGCAATCCTAGCTCAGCACAGCTGGAAGGAGGCTCGATGATCATCTAGTGTCCTGAGGACAAATGCTTTTATCAGGCACGCCAAATCTAATTGATTGGTAGGGGCTGCATGCCAAATCTAATTGATTGGTAGGGGCTGCCTGATGCCCTAAGTTGAAAGGATTCTGAGGCTGGATCTGGGTCCCTTGGGGGGGAAAGCTATAACTGATTAGCCAGTGTCTGCCGCAGAGGAAAGGACAGGAGTGGTGGTATTCACACCAGGAGTTGCCACTCCTGGTACAGTCCAACCCTTCAGTTTTATTGACAGGAGAGAAGGAGGCTGGATTCCTTAGGAATCTGGCTGCTGTTGGTAAATGACATTTGGATTCAGTGTCGCAGGACCCAAGATGTTAAGGCTGAAGACTATTCTACAAAAAGCAGTGACAACTATTGACTTTGGTTAATCTGATCATCTATTTCCTGGAAATAATTGGTAGATCAGTTGTCCCATGGAATCGACCAGTCAGCTCAACCAAAGGAGGTGATGCAATAGGCCCACTTAACCCCCAGGCCAGTCACCTAACATGAGTGGCCAGGTTGGTCAAAAAGGACCAGTGGATAAGGTTAACTAAATAATTGGTGGCAGAGCCCAATGGTCAATAGAGTTGATCTATTCTGACAAGTCACTCCACCCAGTAAACTTAGGTTGAGCTGCCTTAACACCCTGTCCAGGACTCTCCCCTCAGGGCTCACCTCCTGCCCTCCCAGCCTGCTTATTTCCTTCTCTCTCCACACAGCCTTCACTTCCTCTGGCAGAGAACCCTTCTGTGGTGTGCCAGACATCCTGCCTTACCCCATCATGCCTGCGGGTCCTTTCTGTCACCTAAAGCTCCACTTCCATCTGCTAGAGTCCAACAGCTCTCCATGCTCCTCCTCATTTTAAAAGTTGGGAAACTGAGGCCAGCGCAGGAGGCATCACACAGGAGGCAGTGGCAGCTCCAAGTCTCCTGACGCCAACTCTAAGTTTCTGTGGGCTTCTCTGCAAACCCACTCCGTGTGCTTCCCTCTGGTTTAGGGTTCTAGGTAGTGCCATCAAAATATACAGCACATTCCACTTTTCAAAATTTAAAAATTTATGTATCCCCTGGGGCTGAGGATTTAACTTGATGGCACCACACCTACCTTACAAGCACAACAGCCTGAGCTTGATCCCTGGTACCACTAAAAAAAAAATTAAAAATTTGTTGGCCAAGAGTTAGCTCAGTTGTTCTAGCACCTGCCTCTCACGCTCAAGGTCCTGAGTTTGATCCCTGCTACCACACACACAAAATATTACAGGAAAAGATAAATTGCTATTAATCCCCTTCAAAATACTCCCCGTTGGGTCCAGGATTTAGCTCTGTAGTTCTGGAGTCTGCCTGACAAGCGCAAGGTCACTAATTCAATCCCCAATACCACAAACCACAGTGCTGGGTGTGGTGGCTCACACCTGTAATCCCAGAATTTGGGAGGCAGAGGCAAGAGGATCGCTGTGAGTTCAAGGCTAACCCAGGCTCCATAGTGCATTCAGAGCCAGCCTGAAACAAAGGAAGACCCTGTCTCAAAAAAATAAAAAATACTCCCCCTTGATTCAAACCTATCATTATTACCATTTTCTGAAGCAGGTCTGAAAGTCTTCTTTCGTGAGTGTCTTTACAAGGATGAGTGTCTTGACAAAGTGTGATCAAAACTACAGTGAATGTTGAGTACCATCCAAGGGAAAAGTGGGCTCATGGAGAGACATTACAGTGTCCTCACCCACCTTCTTTACCGACCTGGCACTGCAGGGCTTCTGGATCTTTTCCAAAGTTAAACGAACTTGAAAGGTAAACGTTTTAAACTGACCGTGGACTTTGAGGCATGCTCAAGAAGGCTTCAGCACTGCTTCCCAAGTGGCAACAAGGACAGTTGGACACGTGGGTTTGAAGCAAGGTGCAAGCATTTTGAATGAAGGGGATTCATAGTAAATGGATCTTTTACTATACTAATTTTAAAACTCTCTTTAAATATTCTCCATATGTTTTAACAGACCTCATCACCTCTGAGGACCCCCAGATGTGGACAGTCCCAAAGTAAAGGTCTGGGGTGGCACAGAGCATGGCATGTGAAGGGGACCTGCTGGGGGGACTGGGTCACCGGTCAGGGGCTAGGCTGCAGGGAGGACCGAGGTGGTACGGAGCATGGCGGGCCTGCCCATGGGCCCAGGGGCCCAGACACCATCCCCCTGCTGATAGTCATCTGTCTGGCCTGTACCCTGGCAGATCCACCCTAGCACTCGAGTCCCTGACAGTCCCCATCTTGAATTTAACAATTCTCCCTCCCAAGACAAACACCTCTTCACCCAAGGACTTGGCTGAGTGCAAAGGCTCCCAAGTGGGAGAGGTGAGAGCTGCTCTACAGTGGGACAGGCTTGAGCTGGACCTCGCTGGCCACTTCCAAGCTGGGAGCTCACTAATTTTCCTGATGGCTCTAGGACAAAATTCTTTAGTTAGCTGTTGTGGTGAGAGTGAAAGGGGGCTGTTGGTGGACACAGGGTTTGGCACATGGCAGCCACTCACTAACAGGATCCCAGACATGTCTCCCATCTGCTCAGTGCAGTGCTGTACAAGCTTCAGGCTCTGGCCCACCGCGCCTCCTCCAGGAAGCCTTCCCTGACCATCCAGCCATCCCTGAATCCTGCTATGGGGAGCTTCCAGGAGCCTTGCTTTTCCAAAGAGCCCAGCAGTCATGGGCGCTGAGTGGTTTGCAGCCCCTCTCACTCCTGCTGTAACTGTAGACATGGTGGGTGCTGAGGCGATATAAGATCTCAGACTTACCTCCCCTCTTCCTGGCCCCCCAATTCTCCAATTCCTTGTCTAGTTCATTCCTAATGCTTCTGTCTCCATGTGTCCTAAGTTGTTTGCGCGCACGCTCACTCAAATACACACACACACACACACACACACACACACACACACAGACCAGGCCCCAGAAAGCATCCAGTTGCTCCCGGGCCGACTGCCAGCAATTGAGTGACCTGCAGCTTCCTCCCCAAATCACATTCCACTGGCACAGATCTTGCCCCGCCTGACGCCAGCCTCCGAACTCACCCCCAGAGCAAACATTTCCAGCTGGCAGCTCAGCCTTGTTTTTCTGAAGCCCTAATTCAGTCTCCCTTGTAGAAAACAGAAAACAAAATGTGTGGGACCAAAAATGAAACAAAATAAATTTGAAAAGGAGGGGGCTCTCGGGGCCCCAGGGAGAGGCTTTGGCTTGGAGGCACGTGGAAAATGGAAGCTCCGGGCGTGCAGAGAGCCTCAGAAGGGCAGACACACACGCCAGGAGGACTGCCTTCCTCTCCCGCTGCCTTGGAGGCTGCGACCAAGTCATTCAGGCTGCTGCTTCAAGACCCACTCTGTTCTCATTCACAGCTGCGCCCACAGGACGGGAGAGGGTGAGGAGAGACCACGAGCTCCAGGAGAGGCTGGGTGGGCTCTGGGAAGCAAAGGACACATGGCCAAAGGGACTAGGACATGAGGCATCAAGCGCTGGACAGGGTCTAGGAGTGCGTGCACACTGGCCTGCGGCACCGTAGACTCACCTTCTCAAAAGAAGAGCTGTTAGGAGAAAATGTCACGACCAGGCCAGGAGGGCCGAGGCTGGCACCCAGGCTTGCCCATGGGTCAGGCAAAGGCCAAGTGTCAGGACAGAGTTGTGCAGCCAGGGCCCAGCACTCAAGGGCCAAGGCACGTGGGAGGGGACCTTGGTCAGCCCGAAGGGACATTCGCACCCTAGGAAAGAGGCCAGCTCGGCATCTTATTCAGAGGCACAGCCTGGGTACATGCTCATCACAGCACCCGGGTAGGCCACGAAGCCAACAGCAGGGCCCGGGAGACTCCTCCAAATAGGAAGGGCTGGGGACGGGGGGGGGGGGGGGTGGTGGTGGGAGAAGGACCAGTGAGCCAGACAGCCACAAATCTGGCTGAGCCATAGTTGATGAACAGCGACGAATACCTGCTGTCCAGAGACAGGGTGCTGGGAGAGGTAGGGCATGCGGGCCCCAGGCCAAAGGGTCCGACCCAGGCCCAGCAGCTCCCGGGAAGGTCATCGCGCATCAGGGACCCCTGGAAGGGGACAGCTCTGTGAGAAGCTGAGCAGGCCATGAGGGAGGGTATGAGCAGGCAGCGGGCCACTCAGAGCCCACCCAGGGACCCATGCGGCCAGGCCTTCTCCATGGTACCTGCTGCCCCAGCTGGAAGAGCCTGGCACCTGGAAGGGACCAGCAATACAAGAGGGTGAGGGCTCAGCAGCAGCGGGGGATGCTTCTGGAGCCAGAAGTCACACAGGCCAGGGGAGACCCAGTGTCCCCCAGAGGGGGGTGACAAGACCACCTGCGTCCAAGTCCCCTGGGTTATGGACTGAAATGCACTTTTCTAATAAGTTGGACTCCACCCAGCTGGGCTACTGAGGAGTTTAACTTCTGGTCCTGCATTCACACAGAAGAGTCCCTGCCCTAGGCACTGTAGCCAAGTGCTTTGTTGTTCCCTGTCCTTTTTCTCCATCTTTGCAGACCCTAGAAACCACAGGACTTTCCACATTTCCTCTATCACTACCTTTAAGGAAAGTAGTTAACAAACATTTCCTATAAGAATGTTTTTGGAGCCAGGCTTGGTGGTGCACATCTATAATCCCAGCACTAGGAGGCAGAGGCAGGAGGATTGCCATGAGTTCAAGGC
Organism: Petromus typicus; assembly: GCA_004026965.1. Taxonomy (NCBI): domain Eukaryota; kingdom Metazoa; phylum Chordata; class Mammalia; order Rodentia; family Petromuridae; genus Petromus; species Petromus typicus. The sequence goes on from PVIR01005259.1 coordinate 67,961, forward strand.
CAGCCTGGGCTACATAGTGAGTTCAAGGTCAGTGTGAGCTACAAAGGGAGACCTTGTTTCAAAAAAATTTAAAATAAGGCCCAGGGAGGGCCGGGAAGTTAGCTCAGTGATTCCGGCGCCTGTCTTGGAAGCGCAAGGGCCCGGATTCGATCCCCGGTAACCACATACCATACTGGGCATGGAGACTCACACCCAGCAGCAACCAGTACCACATACCACAGTGCCAGGCGTGGTGGCTCACGCCTGTAATCCCAGCACGGGAGGCAGAGGCAGGAGGATTGCTGTGATGTGAGTTTGAGGCTGAGCTCAGGGCCAGCCTGAACCACAAAGTGAGACCCTGTCTCAAAAAATCTAAAAATAAATAAATAAATAAAATAAGGGCCAGGGATTTAGCTCAGTGGTTCCAGCACCTGTCTTGCAAGTGCAAGGGCCGGGTTCAGTTCCCCGGTAACCACATACAGTACTGGGCATGGAGACTCACACCCAGCAGCAATCAGCACCACACAACTGTGCCGGGCATGGTGACTCATGCCTGCAATCCCAGCACTCGGGAGGCAGAAGCAGGAGGATTGTTGTGATGTCAGTTAAAGGCTAAGCTCAGGACCAGCCTGAACTACAAAGTGAGACTCTGTCTCAAAAAAAAAAAAAAAAAAAAAAACTAAAAAACCTAAAAATATATTTTTCAGCTGGGGATTTAGCTCAGTGACACTGCCTCTAGCCTTACAAATGCAAGACCATGAATTTGATCGCTGGTACCACACATACACACATACACACACATACACACACACACACACACACACACACACACACACACACACACACAGACTGTTTTTGGCTTTGCTTCAGGACATTTCTTTTCATTTTTTCTGGCTTCTTCATGCAAGATATTTTGGACCCTACCTTGCTATGATGAGCATGATTGTAATCCCAGCACTTGGGAGGCTGAGGCAGGAGGATCCCTATAAGGTCAAAGATAGCCTAGGTTATATAGTGAGATCTTATCTCAAAAAAAAAAAAAAAAAAAAAATGTTCGGGCCGGGGAGTTAGCTCAGTGGTTCCGGCGCCTGTCTCCCAAGCGCAAGGACCCGGGTTCGATTCCCCGGTAACCACATAACAATACTGGGTGTGGAGACCCACACCCAGCAGCAACCAGTACTACATACCACAGTGCCGGGCGTGGTGGCTCACGCCTGTAATCCCAGCACTCGGGAGGCAGAGGCAGGAGGATTGTGATGTGAGTTGGAGGCTGAGCTCAAGGCCAGCCTGAACCACAAAGCGAGACCCTGTCTCCAAAAAAACCTAAAAAAAAAAAAAAATGTTCTGGTTCATCTTGTAGATTTGCCAACTGCTACTCAGAGCTGGAGATAGGAAACTCCCAAAATGCTATGATTCCTTTCAGTCAGAAAAGATAGTTAGAAACCACAGTTGGGCCACTTTTTATGTTCAAAGACAGCTTATTTTCTTTCAATTTTTCAGTTTTCTCCACAAGCCTGAGCCTGGGATGAAAGGCATCCAAAGGCTCTATCCCTGCCCATCAAGCGTGGCTCTCCAGGTCCGGCCGGCTCTTGCCGCCTTCTTCTCCTCCCCAGAGACCACTCTGCATTCACAAGGTGGGCCCGTTCACCCCCTCTCCTGAATGAAGGCCAGAATCGGAGGGGCACGGGCTCCAGGACCAGGCTCCAGCGAGCTGCCTGAGCCACAGTTCCTTTAGCCACAGTGCAAAGGGACATACGGAGTGTGAGGTGAAGCACGCCAGTGTAAGTGTAAGTGTGGAGCCACTGCAAGGCACACAGGGGGCGATGCGGGTGAGCAGGATCTTGAGTGGGCTTGCTGGGGTGGGGAGGGTAACCCAGTATCCAGGCTAGGAGGAGGACGGTGGGGCGAGATCTCCATCTGTGGCACCAGAGCCAGCTCTGGGGGACCAGCTCCTCTCCTTGAGGCCATAAACACAGTTGCTCCTGCCAGGTGCAGCAGAGCAGCCTGTCAGCCCAGCTACCTGGGAGGCTGACACCAAGGGAATGCGGGTTCCAACCCATCCGGGGTGACTCTGGGACTTAGAGAGACTCTGTCTAAAATGGATAAGGGCTGTGGACATAGTTCAGAGTGAAGCCCTTGGTCCATACCCCAGTATCACCAAAAAGGCTGAGGGGGTCACAAGCATTCCCATCTCTCCTCTTTCTACACACACTCTTGCCTTGCAGGACTCTTCCACCTTTAAAATTCAGCAAAGCTACAGACTTGCTTTAGCCAGTAAACAGTAAAGCGAAAGCCACGTGGCCTGACTAAGCGCTCTGGGCCTGGCTCGTAATGGCTCCCTCACTCCCTGTCTCAGACTCTACTTACTGCCTCCCTGCCTTGCTGGCAGGGTTATTCTTCCCCCAGACTCCAGGCTGTCCCGATAGTATTCCCCTGCTCCTCATCTCTGCTCTCATATAACTTTTGTTTGCTTAATGTTCTCCCGCGGCCTAGGCTTTGTGGTCCTGCCTGAAACAGCTATGTCCTTCGGGAGATTTAGAAAGATTGATCACTGATCACAACTCATCTCGTAGGGGCGGACACAGACCAGCTGTCCCGGCCTCGAGGCGGGCTCCCCGGCTCCATACTGCCCTGGCCCAGCAGCTATGGAGAAAGGTGACGTGCGCGAGAGTAGCACTCCATGACAAAACCTGGCACCTGTCCCAGGATGTGGGTGAGGCATGGCCACCTAGAAGGGGCCAGGAGTGAGCAGGCGCCAGGCCTGAGGAGCAGGCGGGAGAGGGGAAAAGCTGTTTGTATTTAAGCATTAAATCATGTTCACCTCCCGTCTCCGAGATGCTAAACATCTGGCTGGAACAAGAACACTTTTTAACAGAACATCTGGATACTGGCTCTGCACAGTGCGGAGCAGCTGGGCCGCTGGCAGCATCTGTGCAAGCTGCTGATGTGGGGTCTCCTCTGTGTGTTTAACATCACATTTGTGCTTCCCTTTGCCTGAAAAAGAAAACCACACTCAAACTGGTTTAGATTTTGAAAGGGAAACTCTCAGATCACCAGACTAAAAAGGGCAGAGACGGAGGCGATCTTCAGGTAGGTTTTAATCCAGAGGCTGAATGATGTTACCACGGACTCCGTTTCTTAGTTTCCAGCCGTCGGCTTTTCCCCAGAAGAACTGGCTTCCCTAGGAGCTCCCCAAAGGGCTACCAGAAACTTCCATTTCTCTAGTTCACATCAAAAAAATGGACTATTTGTGTCAGCATTCCTAGCGAAAGGCTGACGTCTACCCTGCTCGGATTTGCCACAAGGGATCCAACCGCTATGCCCTGAAGGTAACAGAATGTGTGACTGTCGTAGTGCTGTGCTCCACTCGGAACCAGAGATGGAGCCAGCTTCTGAACACCAAGGACAGCAGCTGGGGCGTGCTGGGGAGGAGAAAACAGGCTGTGAGGCAGATCTCCCAGAGACAGAGGTGGGGGCTGGGCTGAGGCAAGACATTTAAGAAGAGCTCTCTTTCTCAGGGTCAAGCACTGACCTTGACCTCCCATTTCTCGGAGAATGAGCACCTCCTCTAATTCCGTGCTCTGGTATGTTATTTTCTTGTCTCTAGTGCCAGCCCTCGAGGCATAACAAATTACTCCATAACTTGATGGCTTCAAAAAATAAGCATTTTTTTCCTCTTAGTTTCTCTGGGTCAGGAATTGAGAGTGGGTTAGCTGAGGGTGTCGGCATGGCTCTGTCCCGAGACCGCAGGAGTTGTTATCCAGGGTTAGGTCTTGACTGAAGGCCTGTCAGGACCTGGGGGATCTGCTTCCGGGATGGCTTCCTCTCCTGGCCATTGGCAGAAGGCCTCAGGCTGGCTCCCAGCATGGGTCTCCCCAGGGGGTTGCTAGGTCTTCCGGTGTCACGGGGTGGGCCTTACTCCAACTGCTTCATGACATACTCCTAAAGTCACACACCATCTTTCTGCTATTTTCCATTGATTAGAAATGAATCAATAAATACAACCCACACTCAAAATGAAGGGAATCAGTGACTGCCTTTTGACAAGAGCGTTATCCTTAAAATCATCACAAGAAGTAATGACCAGATGAGTGGGTCACGATAGATGCCTTGAATTACATTACTTCGCTTTGTCTAAAGCCAAAGTGACATAATGCTTTATTTTTAAACACCAATTATGTTTGATTGGTACTGACTGAGAAAGAAAGCTGTAATTGATTATTAATGTCTGCCCCAACCAATGGCCATACTTTCCTAATCCTTCGATTGGAGGATTTGTCTTAATTCAGAATCCTGTTATATTTGGAGGAGGTGGGTCCCAGATGGTGAAACATGATTGGACTAAACTAGCCATTCCAGAGGAAGACATAATGACCAGGGTTTGGCTTAGGACAAGAGATAGAGTCTAGCCAAAATAAACAGAATCCTGATGGAACATCCTGAAAAAGGTATATCTCCCAGATAACATGACACTAGTGAGTAGAATACTGACTTTAAAAGTAATTTTAGATAAAACAGAAATCTTGAGGGCCGGGGAGTTAGCTCAAGTGGTTCCGGCACCTGTCTTGCAAGCGCAAGGGCCGGGGTTCGATTCCCCGGTAACCACATAACAATACTGGGTGTGGAGACCCACACCCAGCAGCAACCAGTACTACATACCACAGTGCCGGGCGTGGTGGCTCACGCCTGTAATCCCAGCACTCGGGAGGCAGAGGCAGGAGGATTGCTGTGATGTGAGTTGGAGGCTGAGCTCAGGGCCAGCCTGAACCACAAAGCGAGACCCTGTCTCAAAAAACCTAAAAAAAAAA